>JAULKQ010044168.1:0-26379 GCA_032356285.1 Smithsoniella earleae | reverse complement strand
TGATGATATAAGAGGTAATATGGCATCTCTCTGTTCACCTCCTTTGCAGAAAAATTCTTAAGCTTTGGATTGACAGAGCGGAGACGGAGATTCTCATCAGTGAATGTGCTCTTGATAAGCTTCAGAATTTCTTACCAGGCGTGTTTCAATTGGGGTACAGTGCAAAACAACTCTGCGTAGGCGTGCCCGGTGGCACAACTGCGCAGTCGAGATGAAGCAAGACATGTGTACCTGCTCATCATAACTGTACACCTACTACCTTAACCTTAATGATCCTGTTTTAAAGGTTGCGCAACTCCTTCTGTTTAGCCCACTCATGAATCTTTGTGCTGTATGTTTGTGCTTATAGTGTATGCAAACTTTTCGTTATCAGTTTGGCTCCAGTACTTGTGATGTCGTGACGCAGCGAAATTAAGTTCTGGTGCACACTTGCTGTTCTTCACGGTCAGAAACAGAGATTGTCGCTGACATGCAATTATCTGTAGATTGCATGAAAGAGAGATTCAAAGCTATCCTAGCTTATTCCCCATTGCTTTCTTAAGCTTGCGCTTCCCGTAGACCCACTTTTGTTGCTGTGTTAATCCTAGCTTGGCACTTATCCCTTTCTCATGGTTTCCTTTTATAATTCTGTAGTCCCCGCTTTCCCTTTCCCCGCGCCCTTGTTACAAATGCAATTAGAGCAAGTGCTAGCATCATACCAGAGTACAGGCAGTTGACTCAACTGTACATTTCTACGTATGAATCACAAGAGGGGACATGCGCTCCTTGTTGGAAGCCACGGCCAATACTTCTTGCTAGTGATCCGACATATCGTTGAAACCCCCGCGCCCTTGTCGATGTAAATATAAGTAACGAGAGATTACACCGAAGCAACTGTATAAATTACATCGTTAATGTCGCGAAAAATAACAACCTACAATAATCCACGACGAGAAACACTTCTGCACCCAAGCAACTTGAATGGAGTTCGGGGGGCAATTAATCCCGTAATCTTAGTCTGTAGCAACAGCTCATCACACTCAGCACCAGCTATGGCACTTCAACAAGTATTTCAGCGGTGTGTTGCACAGCTGATCAAATGCGCCTGGTCAATTTACATACAGAATCTTACAGGGCAACAGCCGGCGCGTCGTGGCGAAATGTGTAACCCAGTTGTTGAAGCATAACGTGCACTTGTTAAACATAGACTTATATGTACGAGAGATGAACTTCGTATTGTACACTGATTCATCTCTTGTTTAGTTTCATTTAAGACTGTTTTTGTTTGTGTAATACTAGAATTTCCTACCGTACTAGAACAGTTATCGTACAAGCCAACTCTCAACGTGCCCATTTCACACGCGATTAGCCCAAAGCATATCAAACTAAAGTTCGTAATAGTATCATCTTGTTTGCATGAGTATGATCTGAATGGTGCTCTTTGTTTGAGCTGGCAGCTTGTTCAGTTCAGTCAACGTACTGTAGATACTTTCTCGTCTTGTTCGCTCATTTCGCGCTGCATCGCCCTAAATTTGCCAAATCCTGCAAAATTAAAGACTCTAAGACTCCACAATTGCTCAAATCGCCACACACGTGATCATGTACATATTTTTCGTGTACTAACCTGTAAATCCTTGCGCTCGTCATATTGCGTGCTCGATTGCTCCTGGTCCTCGAGTGTGCCTTCAACCTCCCTAAATCTTCTTTTATAGCTTCTCCCTCTCTAAATATGCTTCGTGTCTCGGTAGGCTGAGTGCTCAGCTGTTGTATGCGCTGGGGTCGATGAACTCAACGTTCTCTTAGCTGGTTGCGCAGCGACCGCTTCTGTCATCTGATTTATGTAAAATATGTATTCATAAACTCTACATGCGTATCGAGCAACCCTTTATTCTCTATTCGCCTGCTCGCTGCTTGAACACCTTCCACCTCGTTAGATTTGCTTACATCGCCACTCAAGCTACTTCAGCAATCACTAATGCCACTAATGTGATTAATATATGTACTGTGGCCTCGGAATGTCTTACCCTGCTCGTGTAGCCCGAGGGGTGAGCCCCAGTATCGATACGCCAGCACAAGAGCACTGGCACGATCACAATCCCTTTGAAAAGTCTCACATTCCATATCCAACAACTACCTTGGAATATACTGATGGTTTATCAGTAGTTTGCCCGAGATATAGCACAGTACACGCAACCTCGGATCGGCAGAAACCAGTGCTCATTTACCAAAAAACAGAATCTTTAAGCTAACAAGAAGCACGGCACCTGCGACCACTTGCAATTGATCATGAACAAACAACACACTGATTGCTTTTTGTTACATGTACGACAAATTTCGTGACACATGGCAGATACACGGTCAAATTTTTACGATAAGTGGTCTGTATGACAACTGTGCTGTAGTACTGCTCTCTCATGAGTTGCCTCATGAGTTGCTTGAATTTCTTGAGCTGATAGGCCTCTCATGTATCTCTCCCTGCATCTCCGTCGTTGCAACAAGATATCGAAGGGGACGCGAGTTAGCAAGTCTTAGCTCTGTACTTGGGCCACCGAAGCGAAAATACTGTAGTAGCAGTTGAAAACGCATTTATCAAACCGGAGCAACTGCTTACCTACATCATGCACATGTGTTAGTCTAATCGTAGAACGACAAGTGATTTGACTCTGAGTGTTATCCTGTCATTGACCAAAGAATCCGTGCGCCTACTGTTGTTCCTTACGTTAGCTCGCGAGCAGTATACATTCTGCGTATAAACTGGCTTCACTTGGAATTGACACTGTTTCCCAGATTAGCCCGCCTCCACGTCGTTGTAAAAAGAGTGAAAAAGGAGTTTTCACGTTGGCTGTTCATATCCATTCGTGACTGCTGGATGCTGGTTTTATGCCCTGGTACGCTAGGTGTTGCTGGTCCAATATTATACAGTCCTACTCACTTTAGACTCCTGGGAATAACGCGTTTACTAGTTCATACTCTTTTTCCTGAAAATCTTCTCCAATTTGTTGATAATAATCGTAGATCGTGGTACTGGTTTCCCACCTTGATGCCAAGCCGTTGCGGGATATGCATGGTCACGATTTCATTAATTTGAGCAAAATACGTGACATCAAATGCGCTCAAACAAGGTTGTTCTCAGATCAAAAGTGAGATTTAATTTTCCGGTTCCATGTTGTTATGGAGTGGCTATCACTTTCTTCTGTAGCATCGTCCTCCACTATCCACTGTTGAAAATTACTAGGCTTAGCTAGCACTCTATTTGTATTATGTTTAGTCTTCGCGCACTCCTTTTGAGCATGTGCACTGCATTATTTCTACTTCATGTGTCAGCACATCGCCATGCTCGGCTTTTTACTGTTGTAAACCAGCTTTCGAGGACCTGCACAGTCAAACGGTGTGACCTCAAGAGAAAGCGCCTTGATAGACGTGTTAGTTCGGGCTAAAAACTTGCGCCGCCTACATTAGTGCAGTTAAGATGTTAGAGGGGCTGTAGAATGTGCCTCCATCTACAAGGCAGATGAAAGATTCTGCATTATTGGCATTATTTCCCCACTGCCAGTCAACAACAACCATCTCTAGTCACCGGCATTAGAACAGACAAACAGTAAATAAATGAAAGTTTATGCTTGTGCATGCATATTTATCTTGACATTCCACCCGCTTTCCAACTCCATGTTTCTGGGTCATTCATCCCCGCTGCAGTAAAATGCGGTCTCTGCTCTTAATTTTTTACGTTCATCTGCCACCGTTGGGCATGATTTGATTTCCTGATGAGGTGCAAGTCACTGTTGCAGGCGGGCTACGTTTTCTGAAAGGCTCACCGGTTCAAGTTCCTTGTCCTGGAACGGTGACAATTATTGAGCTCTGGGCGCAGTGGTGCGGCCCGTGCAGACAATTGATACCCCAACTATCTAAGATCTACAACGAGTGCAAGAATGAAGGGCTTGTGGTGGTCGCTATTTCCGTAGATGACGATGCCTCATTAGATGCATTCGTCCACAGCCAAGGTAGCAACATGGCATTCCCCGTTGCTGTTGACCAGGTATGCTACCACTTCTTCATATGGCATCATTATCGATCAAAGTGTCGCAAAGCTCTTTAGCTTATGCTTGAGATCGAGCTGATATCTGAAGGCTGGTGCTTGTCGAAGTTGAAGCTCTTTCACCATCGACTCGCTTTTGGAAAAGAATAGTTAATTCGTCCAGCCTCAGGAGCCACTTCCCAGGTTCTTAGATTGTCTGCTGTACATTGGGCTACATCCGCTCCCTGAAATTGCCGGAGTATGAGGCTGTAGGCCAATGGATAGATGCCATTGTTCGCGAGATATTTAGATAGAGATAGGCGTATAAAAGTGGTCAAGTTTGGAGATCTTGACAAGCTTTCTTTCAATATAAGTAACGAGTTCGAACACTGATTAGCTTACTCGTTCAGTGGAAGTATATCCATTTTGATTGATTACTTCACAAGAGACTGGGAACACTTCGAGTGCGATAACATAAGTGGACACGAATTCACAAGTATTTTGCACTCAGGTCAAACCTACTTCGGTCAAGCTAGCTGGTCAACTCACTTGATCAAGCAAAGTATGCAGTCACCGAGATGGACTTCAACTTCTCAAGCATATTATAATTATAATTATATAACTCTTCAAGTTCATGTAGCTTTGCAACTGCAAGTTAATTAAACCATACTTTCCAAATTATTCTGAACCTCACCCTGATAGCAATGGTAATGGCAAACTTGGGTGATTTTGCCCAGTTTTCCAAACACTCTGAAGCTCGCAACTCAGAATTGAGATGCAGTCTTGTATTATTGGGGCCTTTTGGCTTTGTATCTTCATGTGCTTTGATTACATGAGAGTGAGATTCAAACCAGAAATGCTGCACCACAGCCGTACAGGTTTGAAGCATTGTAGACCTGAATTCAATATCTCGTATAGTGGGCCTGAGCGTATACAGCATATTTCGCCTTGCACCATCGTCGAAGTATGGGTATTTTCTGTGAAAAATCTTGAAAATGCTACAGAGTTAGACAACCCCCTTTATTTCGCCCTGCCCCGCATATTAGCCCTTGGTATGAGACAGGTTTAATTTCAGAGCTGTTCTCGGCACATTTTGGGGATAATCACAATCAAATACAACTATTGAACGATTTTTAATGTGTTACATGATTTGCAATGTATGATGTGTGACAGTTGCGTAGCTCGATTTCAAGCTCTGAAACAACTACATGTTCCCACAATATTGCAGGGAGATTAAAATGACACTGAAAAGCCAGTGTATCATTTTCGGCATTAGATTCAAGTTTTGATCAGCTTCAACGATGCTGTAAGATCTATCGGTCCCCGCTGGCGTTGAGCCCCCATTTAAAGTACAGATTTGAATTCTGTCTGAACCTGCACACAGATAGAGCCTCAAACACTCAAAAGCTCCCGTGAACCACATGAGCAAAGATAGCATTTAAGCATTGAATTAAGCTGACACCAAACATAGCTAGAATAAGCCTACATTGTGAGAGGTAATCCAGAGCGAGAGCGTCACCATAGCACCCCGTTGGCCATTCTATCCACGCTCGGATTGTCAAGATCTTGCTGCCGAAAGTTGGGCAGCAAATCAATACATGTATCCCTGATTTTTCCAAGTTGCCGGTGCCCTACGTTCATCTCATTAACTTGACAGTGGTAAACCAGAAATTCTCTCATCAGCAGCGTGCAAAGTGAACATCTCTTTGTCATTCATTATACACTGCGTTCTTATTTTAATTCTGTACTAACCATACGGGGCAGGGCTAGATACTTGAAGGCCTGTCAGGCTCTAGTTGAGGACAGTTCATGGTTATTCAAGCTTTTGTTACTGTGCATTGGTGAAAGTAATGCTCCTGTTGAACAAGAGGGCTGTAAAATGTTAACATTGTCTCATTCACAACAGTTGTACAAATGTTCAAGATCCAAACAGACAGATTAGATACAATCTGTCTGTAATCTGCTTGTGTACAATACCAGGTGTAATGACTGGAGGGCCTGTGCAGGGGAGAGCTGCAGGACAGCTCATGAAGCGGGCCGGGATCCACGGCATACCACACGCATTTATTGTGGACCATACAGGCACTATAGTCTTCAGGTTCGGTACCCTACTGCACTGGTATCCATTACCAGCAAACTCTTACAGACACAATGCTATACATGGATGAGCTTCATCAGAGTAGAATTGGATTTAAATGCTAGCAGATGCACCTGTTGACAGGAAATAGATTTAGGAGAAGCAAAAAGTGTAGCTGGTGCTGTTATTTATGCTGAATCAGGCAATGCCAGGTAGCTGGAAACTTTGGGGAGTTTGTCCATTGTTAAGGCGCTATAATTCTGGATGGGCTGATAGAAGCCAAGTTGCTTGAGAATTCTTGTTGTCTCATTTTATGCTTGCATTTGTTCCCCTGCAATAACTGGTGCAGGTAAATTTCATGTACTCTGTCACGTGCATCCGTGCACCAACTTTTAAGTCTATTTATATGCACCGTGCAAGAATGTTGAACTACTCTAGAGCTGTATTTTCCAGGGTTGAAAATGCACTTCTAAGGTGGCAATAAGTTATTAGTTTCATTTGTTTGAGGTTGCAAACAGCTCTATTAGAGTATGAACCTCTTTTGCTCCTGTTGACATCGTTAGCCGGAGCCTTCGGTTCCAGTTTGCCTTAAGCCTTGGCCTTGGCTTTTGTGCGGATACTGTAAATCTGCTAGCACTGTAGATGGTTACAACATAGTGTACTCATTGAGCCACCTTGAAAACAGCTTGTGGCTAAATAGGTCTTCAAAAAGATTGACAGCCTTCGATCAAATAGTGGCACATTGCAATAGTCTCAGGGTGCCTCCATGTTTGGTCAGCTCTGTATTGTCATGGGCAAGGATAAAGAGCAGTGTCATCTTCCTCAGCCACTAATTCACCTTCCTTTCCTGTATAATTTACTTCTGATGTGTTGCACGCAATGTTTTGCTTCCAACATACCTGGCTCTTTTCAAAAACGAAAAAGAGGCTGGGTTCAGTACCCTTTGGCTGATCTTTAATCTCACACTCCCATATATTTGAAATTTTCGTGCATACCAGTGGCTTGTTGTCTAGTAATTGTTGCTGCAACCCTCTTTTGGCTACATGGAATAGTGTTGTTTTGAGCAATTGGATGAAGGAGTAATCTTTTAGCTCTGGCATGCAGTGGGCACCCGTCACAGTCTTCATTCCTGAAAATGCTCAAGGGAGCATTGAAATTCAAGGCTATACAAAGGTTCCTCATCCCTCAAAGCTTGCATGTGCTTGTTTTTGCCCTCAAATTCCACTTTGTTCTGTCACTGTCAAATCCATATGCTACTGTGGAAATTCATACCCAGTATCTGCAGGACGTGAGAAGTCAGTAAGTTGGGGCTCTCAGGAAACCATAGCATTAGAATAGAAGATTTTCAATCAGACTCACAGGCAAGGCATGCAGAACTCCTGTGTCTCGGAAAGCATGAGGATCCCTGAGCTTCCCCTATGGGAGCTGTTCTTGACAAGTGACTGCAGTGAATTGTTAGCGTTACAGATATATTAGTAATTAATATGTATCACAGGCATGCACGATAGGTGTTGCAGGAATAACAGCTCTATTGATATGACTAATTGAAATGACAGATTAAGTACACTGCGCTTGGTTGGGGATACATTATCCCTTTCAGAACCTATGATGGTGTATATGTGCTGCTTTTGATGCAGACAGTTTTGTGTTCAAGTTCGGGTGCAGTTGGTACATGATGCCCTGTGTACCTACAAGCAATCAGAGTGGTCTAACAGGCAAACCAGTTTATGTAAATGTAGAAGAGTCTCTCTTACTGATCATTAGAGCTATGTGCTAGCAATTTCCACTAATTAGGCGTTGATGAGGTGCTTTTGGAGGTGTTCTTCAGGATTAGGTTGGTAGAAGAGGTTTTTGGTGATGTGCAGTCAGCAGGCTCCTACTTACACTGTAATACTTCACTCTGACACAGTCAAACCTATCAGAACCTTTGTAACTTGTCTTCGTGCTGGATCCTGCTGTGGATCTTGCCGTCATGGCTTAGACCAGTTCTACTGTTTGTAAAAAGCATGCATTGCCCAACAGTAACAAACAGATTGGAAATCGACACATGTGGAGGATTTTATGAGGGCGTGATTGAAGAATGGACAGGGATTGGGGACTCAAGTCGATGTCTTGAAAAGTCGAGTGTTATGGTACTGTCAGTGATGAGCTCTTCGATTGCAAGTAGCTGCTGTGTAAAGCTGGAGAGCTTTGGTGGAATGCATACCAAAATCGATTGCTACGCCAAGCAAACCTCAATTACATTGAAAGTTTCCTATCTGGAGAAATAATAGCTGATATTACAAGCCCTGTATTCAAATAATCGTTCCCTTTGAGGAGGGCACTCCTTTCTTTGGTGGAACAGGAGACGGTAGTAGTGCCATATGCCAGGACCACCTAGTGTCATAGTGATGTGGTTGCTGTGCATTGTACTGTTGTCTATGTGATGCAAGAGCTAAATCCAAAGACACCTAGAGCTTTTT
Organism: Smithsoniella earleae; assembly: GCA_032356285.1. Lineage (NCBI taxonomy): Eukaryota > Viridiplantae > Chlorophyta > Ulvophyceae > Smithsoniella > Smithsoniella earleae. The sequence continues at coordinate 17,846 of JAULKQ010044168.1, read as the reverse complement.
CTCTGGGCTTAGATCAAACAAAACTTGGTTTACCATCCAAGCTTTTTGGAGGTCACCGTGCTTCCAAGAGTATACTGTTCTCAGCACGATCGTACACCTGCAAGACCTCTTCTGTGTCTCAAAGTATCCACCAGGATGTTGTGTTCTTAAGGCAGACCATGAGACACACATTTATTTAATTGACTCATAGAATGAATGAATGGAAGTGGCATTGACAAGAAACAATTGATTTAAACAGACAATGTGCAACGTGAATTTCGAACATATCAGTAATATCTACAAGTGACTTCATGAATCGTGTTCTGTCGTCTGTATGGGATTCAAGAGTAATGATCATTTTTTCTTCAGACCGAAGATGCGATGCATTGTGACTTGCCAGCAAGGTAAGAGTCAGCATGATTATACACCATGATGTCTCATCAAATAAACAAGCCAACTCTATCGGATTCATATGCAGTAAGAATACGAGAAGTTATTCTATACGTTACCTAATTACCTAGACACTTTTTGGCCTTAATAGCCTCTCCATTGAACAATGAAGCATCTTATCATTGCATCAAATCAATCTTCTACAACTGAACAAGTTGCTGCGTACAACACTTGTGTTGAGTTGGTGTAGAATTTGAAAGTAGATTGTGTATTGTCATTGTTTTAGATATCTTGTCTTTGATGTAATGCTGCCCTGTCAAGCGTTCTTACGTACATAACAATTTGTCTGGCTGTAACAGCGTTAGAACAACGTGTTAGAAGGTACTCCAGACAGAAAATAGCGTTTTGTACGGAGAGGTTTTGAAAACTCAAATGTTTGAAAGCTTTATAGGATCACCAATGCGAAATTCAGATACCCCCAGTTGTCTGGGAACGAGTGGGTCGTAGGTTGTTAACTGATTCGCGGATTCAACGATATCTGAGGCGAAAAAATATAGACTACATCTATATCTGTACTCAGCGAGTTCAAACGTCAAGTTCAAAATTTAATATAAGGCTGCTTAACTCGGAAGCAAAGGAACGATTTTCGATAGCTGCCTTCATTTGAATTATATTCAGGTCGTCGTCTTACTTCTCCGAACGCAAGGAACGGTCCACGCAAGCATAGCACGCTACCTGCCAAACGAACTAGCCATCTTTTGCATTAACGTAGATAACTTTGTTGTTGATCGCTACACATCACTCGTATTGCGTTACCCCTTTCATTCGTCCAATCGAAGTGTAATGGAACAAGCAGAAAAAGAAGCTTCAGCTGTGTACAATCCTTTTTCAATCTCTGAAAAAGAGAACTTTCCTTGTCTAGATGATGCTTTTGCTGTGTCCGATAATCTCCCAAGGAGTTTACATGGTAGTGCTGATTCGTTTGAACGAGCCAGTACACCAATCACACCTGTACGGGGAATCTTCTCGGGTGAAGAGAGAAAACTGATGGAAAACGCCGAGCGTGATCTGGAGCGTATTAATCGCGCATGGTGGCGGCAACAAGTATGTCTCCTATCCACGCCAGCCACTGAGCAAGTAAAAGTCCCGAGAATCTACCGCACAGTGCAGGGAGAAACTATAACTAGCCAGAGTGGTACGTTCTAGGTATTTCTACATGCACATCGTGCATCCAGGGCTGTCACAAGATTGGACACTGTAACCGAACGGCTCTAGGGTCAGGGACGAAGAGGGGGTCGAGTTCCGAACCTGCTTCGACAAAAAAAGCCAAGCTTGTGAAACTTGTTCCTTTAATCCGCGCAGTGCGTAACCAGCCAAACACAACTGGTAAGACAATAGACAACATACGCATGCGATCATACTGGGCACGGTAACTCAGGAAGATGAGCACTTGCCTATTCTTACCACACCTGGTGCAAGTGATGTAGCTGCTGCAGATAGTAACTTATCAAGCGTAAATGATGAAGAAGCTGCACGCAATCGTAGTAATCCCACGAAGTTATCAAAGCCTATTGCTAGAAATGATGCGTGTCCAGTCATATGTCTGCCTCCTGGAGCTAGCATGACTATTTCAGCCGGTCCTAACAACTGGAGTACTTTCAAATTGAACACAAGCCACCTGATTCAGGCATGCTCTTCCCTGCAATGCTTGCCAACCACCTTGCCCCCTGGTTGTGTGACACCGGTATCTCTGAGACATACGACTACTATGAAGCATACTACACAAGATTGACTGCATATATCTTTACCAGATCAACTCTTACCAGGGCAATCTCAAAAGATAACTTTCAGTCACCTTGCAGAAGTTGAAACGTCCACAGCACAGCTGCTGCAGGCAATTCCAGCTAGGTGTTACCCAATTGAATTAATCACATAGCCCGAGCAGCAATGCAATTGCAGACATGTGTCTCCTAAATTTCAAGTGCATCATTCCTTCGTAACCCTAAGAGAATAAACTTTGGCCTGCAGCATGATCACACAGCTGTGGCACAAGGGTCTAACAAGGCACAAGTCAACCAAATACTCCCCAACCCTCAACCACCAAACATCCCTGAGCTTGCAACAACAAGCGAAAAAGGGGTTCAGGCTGCAGGTACCTCTGAGCCTGGTGCTGCAGAAGTGGTCCAACCTGCAGAGTTGTCGTTAAGGGAAAAAGCTGATACCGGATACTTACAAGCGGATGCAATTGGGAAAGGCAGTGGTTCAGATTCTGTTGGGCACCAGCAACTGACCAGGGATGCATCTCTGGAGTGGGCATGTAATCAGAAAAGTGCTGGCAAGGAAAACACCATCGAAACTACTGCTGAAGTGCCAACTCAGAAGCTAGATAATAAGGAAGACCACAATTTTCAACCGTGGCCAACCAAGAGCTGCTGTGATCGATGGAACTCAATGCAAAGGATTATTCAGCCTTATGAAGTGGGTGAAAATGCCAACCTCCTGGCAGACGCCTCAACACAGACACCCCCACGAGCTAAGCGTAGGCTTATAGTTCACACGCCATCACCTGCAGTACGAAGAAGGCTGGATGGGAGTCCGCCACGTGTCAATTACAGAGGAAAACTCTCTGCTTGCCAACTCCTGTCACCAAGCGGCCATACTTCGGAAGCCACTCAGGAATTTAGTAACACTCTGGGAACAGGTTTGTGCCAAGCCTCAGATAGTCCTTGCTACTGAATCTGCTGTTCATGGCTATTCACCAGGGCCTTTGTATCCCGCACAGCCTCATCTCAAGACAATTTATTGGACATTGGATGATGGTCAACAATAATTGGGGACTCAGGTTGTTTCAGCCAATTCCCCAGCGCGCAACCTGATGTTTGCTTTTGTTTGTGGAGTTGGACTGTCGCTGGACAACGGATGAAAGAATTGCAAAGGCTGTATCTTCAATTGGGGTGTCAGAATTTTGAATATGCTCTAGATGCTATCACATCAGCTCTTGCAGGGGATTTCTTGCCGAATAGAGGGAGATACTCTTCAATCCCACCCAACCAGCTCCCATTTGCTCCACCATCAATTGCACGGCAAGCATTGCATGGAAGCACAGAGCATTCAGCTGTAATGCCTCCAAATCTGTGCGCTCTTTCAACTGCAGCAGCAACAGTGGGTATTGAAACTCGAACCAATGTACACAGAATTGTGCCGCTCATTCCCATTTTGTGTGGAAGTGATTTAGAGTGCCTTGATTAGCACCCTTGGGATAATTTGGTCCTGTCATCTCCTAACCACACATCTTCTCCAGCTTTTGCATGATTCTTTCAGTGTTGATTACATGAATGATTGCTGCGTGGGGAACCATGTTGTGGTATAAATCTTTGTTCAGTGCTTGAGTTTCGTGAAGTGGACAACATTGGTAGAGCAGCTGAGTGGGAAAAGTTGTCCCCCGCTTGTCTGAAACTTCAGGTTCCATGATCCATTGGTGTAGCCATTCATTCAGATCACTGATGTACGCTTGTTCCTTGAACTTCATTACTGCTACTTCCCATGCAAGTTCAATTCAGCTCATCCCTAAGTGTACCTGGCAATCTTGAATTTTCAGGATATGTCTTAATTGAACACTTCTTATTGGTGAATGCATCCCTTAGCATACTTTTCAACTCGGACTTGCACACAAATGTAGCACCCCTTAATCAATCTTCTGATTTCAAGTCCTTGGATGGGAATATTATGAGCTGAAAGGACAAATAACCATCAAACTTGAGCATTACATCGCTGATCTCACTATCATCCTCATGCTTCTACAGCTATCTCAAGAACACCTTCTGCATTATCTCTTGAAAGTTCTCCCACATGTTGTACTAAATTTCTGGACAGTTCAAATGTGAGCTGTTAGCATAGATCAGATCGCAATTATAGTTTCTGTTAATTAATTCTGTTATGGACAGAGGCATGTACACAGAACAACATTGCAGTGGTCACCAGATAGAACCCAAATCTTCCTGAATATATCTTCCCATCTAGCGTACATGAAGGCATACAAACGAATTCGAGTCATGAATGATCACATAATTAGCTGACTGCTACTTGTACTTCAAAATGGCACAGTTGATAGAGGTTACTGGTTGGTAAACTTGCTTTGGAACCTTGAATCCCTTACAAAGTTTGCACGACAAAATTTGATCATGCAGGTTATATTCACCCCATCAGCATCGCACAACGCTGGAGCAGTCTCAATGTACACCTCGCACCAGAGTTCAACGTACAGAACTATTGCACAGCTTCGAGCATCCAGACAAAGATGCAAGCGAAAATCATGTTACCGGAACCAGCCTTGAAAGGGAGATGCCATTCATGCTAAATAGATTCATATATCATGAGTCGTCGTGAATTGAGTACCAGTTTGGGTGAATCAGCCACTGAATTGCAAGCGTCAGATTAAGCAGCCATATTTCCTGTGGTCTGGCTTTAGCGCATCATATAGAAAAATACAGACGTATAACATGAATATACGAACAAAACTCACGACTGAGTGCTTGTGACTGATTGGGGAACTATTACTTAGGCGTGAAATTGCACACAAGTACATCCGTGCCGCCACATGCTCTCAAATAACGTGATTATAATATGTGTAATTTACATAGATTTGCTGCTACGATCGATAGCATAAGCAAGCTTCGCAACATATTGCACATCAGCCATTCTCAACGATGGCTGCCTGAAAATAGATAACTGACCTCCATACTGCAAATTTCTTCGGGATTTTTCCGTTGCACAACTTCTCACATATTGTTGACGATTTCCACTTAATTCAGCCTGCACACTGCCGCATAGCTTGCTCTGAGCTTGCTCAAGTGAACAGAACAATACACTTGTACACTTCTCATGTTTAAAAGATCGTTACCCAGAATGGCAGTAGCGAACAAGGACAAGACCAACAAGCACATAAGCATGAGTGGCAAGGGAGTATCATACCACCTGACTGTGCCAGTTTGAAACAGTAGCTGCACGTTCAGAAACAATTGTTTCCCAGCGACGTATCTCTGGGCCTCCTACAAGCTCTAATCTTTCTACATAAATTTGCTTTTTCTCTGAAGAAACCATCTCCAAGGCCTTCCCAGTGGTTTCCCGGAGCAATTTTAAGGCGTTCAAATGCATCCGCCCAACCTTGACTAACTGTACAGTGTGAGACTTATCTTGGTCAGCCTGACCTTCCCAGTGCATGCCCTCCATGAGAGCACAAAACATCCCCAGCACTTGTGCTTGCGCTCCAACCATCCCCAGGAGCTCAGAGACGTGCTGCAGTGCAGGGTCTGACTCCTGCGGAGAGTCACACGTGCTCCCATCACCTGTAGACGACTCCTGCCCCAGCACGCTGCCTTCTTGCGACGTTGACCGCTCTGAGCTATCAGTAGCTGATGCAGCATCACGTCTGCTGGTCCAAGAAACACCATGAAAGCTGCGTGATGTTGGCTTCATTGTAAACATGGCCTCATTCGTGGGCTGCTGGCTTTCCTGCACCCAAGGCCTCGTGTTTCTGTTCTTGCGGCAACACCAGTTCTACCAAGGTCTCACAACCAGCACACAACTATGAAGATATTGCCATTGGGTGCATGGCGCATAGGGCTGGCTATGAAACACGTGAGAAACACACCACAAACCTCTGCGTGTTCCACAAGACCATGACTGACACAAAAAATCGCCATAGCCATTAGACTATACACACCTGTGCGATTTGTAACCAGGAATCTGGCAACTAGGTGAGCACCAGGCTGGGGGTTAGACAAGTCAGCTCTGCTAACCAGTAACTACAGTTCCATTAAAACAGGGAAGTCCTGGACCTCTAGCATTCATGCCTGACTACGATCACTGTAGCCAAAGCTGATTATTATGTGCAGCCTCAATAAAATATCCTGTTGTATCACATAACAAATTTTTATGTTATTAGAAACTACCACAGTTGACTTACAGTCTGTGAAGCAGATATCAGCATGGACGGGTTCAGACTTCAGTACTTAGTAGTGTGACAGTGTGTTGGATTGCTCGACAGTCTGATCTAAGGCAATTTGATAGGCTATCTGAGCAACGACTGCTAAATGGAGGTCACTAGTTAATCATGGGCCGTAACAGTAATCTATCTGAGGACCTACCAATTCTGTGGCGAGCCGGTAGGTGTGGTGGTCCTCACGAGATGTGAAGAGCGCTGACCTTTCAGCTTGGCGCTGTGGCCCTTGATTAATGACACAACCAAGCGCATCAACATACGTTTGTGACACTGGAGCAGTCAAAGGGTGGTGGCCGGAAGACAGCAGGCCAGGAGGGCAGTCACTAGTGTGACCGGCCTCAGCTACATGGGCACTGGAACACTCACTTGACTGGGAGCCTTCATGCATCTCCTCTCTGACAATCGCCATCGCTGCGGCCGCGTCCTGTCGAAACCGCTCCTCACCCAACAAACCGGTCGCTTGAAATGTATTGGAGTGCAGTGTGCCGGACGGCAGCGTCATGGTGTCAAACATGCGGGTCGTCCCTTCCATGTCAGGTGTGAAGCTAACGTAGCTTGACTCCTTGATACCGTGCGAGTCGTCCTCATTTAGCAGGTCGGAATTGCAAGCGTAGGCTGTGCTGGTCTCGTGGTCAGGGACGTACGTCTGCTGGGTGTCTGGAACAACCGATTGATGGTGGTACGCCACAGGAGGGCGATACGGCTCTTCTACTGGTGCTGCCTGCTCGTGCACCCGTGGCTCAGCCAATATATCGGGACAGAAACTGTCTTCACGAATCCGAGGTGATTGGGAGGGCCTCGGTGGGGCAGCGTAGGCGTCAGAAAGTTGAGGATCGGGAGGAGCTTTGGTAGAGACATGGCCTTTTTCAGGAGCTACACTGGATCCAGTTTCGACTACTTCGCTTTTTGGGAAGCTGGGCTCTGTAGCATTGCGGGCGTGCATCATCTTGTTGACAAGAGATTCCCTGTTGTTTGAAGTGGCGCGTGGCTGGGTGACGCTTTGATTCACTGGTGCAGACCGCGCTGCCTGGTTGAACAAAGAGAATTCAAATCCTCGTCGAATGGGTTGCAGGAATGATACGTTTTTTGGTGGTGGATCCCTCATGAATTCTTCTGCAGCTGTGCTAGGGCGAATATGTGGTGCAGCCCTTGAGAGTGCTAAATCTAGCAACCCCTCGAACTTATCTCCGACAGGTGTCTGCCTGCACCGGACATACCTTTCTGTACGATAATGGAGTGGCAGCGTTGTAGCTGTACTTGTGCGAGTGTGTTGTAACTATGAATATGCACATGAAGCTTACCTGAACATGACATTCCAGTCAAAAATGAGCTGGGCCATTGCTGCTGCCAGAGTGTTGCTCTTACCCTGTAGGATGTCTTCAAAACATGTGTAAAGGTGGTCGTTAACGAGAGCTTCCCTCAGCTGCGATCCAGCGTTCAGGCTGTACGTATGCAGCATCTGCACAAACAAGTTAGTCTCAATAAACGCGAGGGAGCCAGGGACACGCCTCGTGCGTCGAATGCAAGCTCTAGCTCACGCGGAGATCCCATCTGAAATCAAGCGCTTACTATTGAAGCTTCACTTATCTTGTGTGTTGGTTCTTGGATCTGATGTTAGATGGTTCAGGCTCAGTGTGTGAAACGGGCACCAAGCGAACGTGCGGACTCCATGCGTACAAGTGTGAAAGCAATATCTCAAGCGCTCCTGACGGTGAAGATTGCTACAACAAGGGCTAGTGTATTGAATTCTTATGTGCAGTAGATAAATATCCTACTCTTGCTCTATTGCGAAGTCATGTGACAAGCCTGTCGACGCACCGTGAAAGCGTTCAGCACCGTGTTGTAATGTTTAGACTTCAAATGCTGCAGGATGTCAAATAAAAGTCTTTTACATCCATGCATTCTCTGGTGCGGGGCAAGTATGGCTCGTACTTTATCCCAGTCGACCCCATCTACATCTTGGTAAATGCAACTGTCGGACATGTTGATATACTGAACAGTCCGTAGCTCTGCATCACAAAATGGATATTGTTTTTCTAAACAAACCAGCACTCTCCATGCTTCCAAAAAGCAAGACTGCAATTGTATTCTGCCTTAGAGTCACATGTTATACGTAGCGTAGCGGAATGACGGAGTGAAACTCGTAGGCCATCGCACAACCAAGCGCCAAACTAAGTTCTTTTTCAACTCTATGAAATCGTAAATGAGTCATTAGACGGAAATTGGTCTTTGGAGCATACCTTGACGAGTAACTGTGCCCAGCAATAGATCTTCAAGTATCTTTGTTGCGAGACACCATGATTTTTACCAGCATTGTTTACATCAATGTGATAATGCGCAGGTTGTGCTGAGAAAGGAATCTGTGGAATTCATCGCGTCATCGCACAAGGTGCCGACGCATCGTATGCATAATTAATTCAGGGAAACGCGCGTGCCTTGTATAGATTGTTTTCACGGGTGATGTTATCACACAAGCGGCATGTTCATGTTTTCAGAGCAAGGATGAGCGTCTGATTTTCCTTCGTTACCTCTAACAACATTAAATTGACATGCTGATGGGCAACGAAGCATTGGCTGGCAACCACGCAATGGCGGGGAGAATCTCATTTCGTCTCCTTTCCCTGCGGTATGGGTAAACATAACTTGGTCGTTAACTTGGTCGTTAACTGCGCATACATGATCCTAAGAAAAGCTTCTGGGAGCTACAATTTGCCGGAAAAGCCTACGCCCATGAATATTCTAAAGTAGACACAGCTCCACACAGGCCTGCACCTGAGGGCCCAGCTAGGAAAGTAAACTAGTGGGCTATTCAAGCAGTGCCTTTTCTCGAAATCCGGTCTTGAACGTGACGGATTTGGATAGATGAAATGCTAGAATGTAAGCGAATTGACATGACAGAAGCATCTAATGTTGGACCTATGTATGTTCTATACTGTTAGAATGGATGTAGCTGTAAAATTGGTGCACAATTAGGTGACGTGTGGGCCACATCTTCTTCACAAGCTCAAGCAAGACAAGCTGCATATCAACCGTAGTTTTTGTGGCCTCCAAAACCTCCAAAGAACACTGTGATATTTGAACGATATTTCTTTCAATCAGTTTATATGATGCATGTTATGTTGTCCTCTAGTTATATTGCGAGCCTGGTGATTCCAGTATCAACTGAGTACTCAAACAGCATTCATAAATTTCTGCACCTTCTATTTAAGTCACAGCTAAAACTGGAAGTTCTCCAAGATTTTGAATCTGAGAGAATACTGACCGATCTATGCTATGAACTTTCTAAAAATTTCTCTTCAGTGTGCGCTGCTGATGATTTGTACTTGTAAGATTCGAGCTTTCATTACCAATATGATAATGTGATTCTGAAATTGCCGCATTTTTCCGCCATCAGCAATGTACACTAAAGAGATTACTTTCAGCTAGAAGATACCTCTAAGTTTTCTAGATCGCTGAAAAGGAAAGACAACATTACACATCGGGCGATTTTACCCCAGTTTTCATTTGAAGCTTTCCAGGTTTTGCCAGATCCCTGGTTTCACTGGAGCTGCATAGTCCATCACACAGTACATTTCATTTTGCAATCAAGCTGTGAAGTGCCCAAATTTCTCACAGCCGCTATATGGGATACAGATCATCCCATTGCAGGAAATTCCTACTTAATACAAAACTGGTGGATTCTGACTGCTAAGAGTGCAAACATAGCAAGTAGATGGCCAAGCTGTATGTACGGTTTAGGTGAAGGCTTGTGGTGCAACCTTCTTTCTTTGTTTAAATCGTTAGACCAGCACACCTGAAGTGCACAATGCTATGGCTGGTATGGCATGAAGCAGGCAAGTGCTAGCTCGCACAGCTTGGATAGGAGTCACTGCTCGAAAAGTAAAGTTCTAAGAATTATGTTGGAATTAAGGCTATTGCCCAAGCACTACACCCTGATGTTTAAGAATTGGCTATTCAATCAACCCATCCTCCTCCTTTGACACCGAGTTTATTTGCAAAATTTGTGTCACTTTGTCCAGGAGTTCCGTGAAGAGCAACAAACATGATGGTGAACGAGGTACTGTAATCGGGGTATTCAGCCTGGGATCACATGAAATAACGTGATTTACAACTGCGGCAAGGAGCGCAAACTTCCTATTATCAGCATGCCTGCTTAAGAACTGAAATGAAATCTTATACTTCTTACCGCTGTCAACTTCCCCGCGGGCTGTAGCACAGATCTAATTCACATCTGGTGCCACTATAGATAGACATAACACCTGATAATTTTCCGAGCAGGTGTGGTATGCCCTAGTGAATTAAAACCGAATACAAGTTATCTCTTCATCGAAAGCGCTCACGTATGGTGTCATTAAACGATTTAACGCTAGAATACACTGCTCTGGAGCACCTTCCAGCGGATCAAAACGAGGAGAACAAAGTCAGACAGTCCATACCCGCTATAGTGTATTCATTGGTTCCTTTCCAACCACTGCAAGACCCATATCTAGTCTGTCATTCGGACAGTGCGTTCAATCTAATAGGAGTCACCTTCGACAAGAACAATGAAGAGCTTGCGGAGCTCCTCACTGCCAGCAAAGCCTTTCCCAAGGGAAGAAAATATGGTTATGCTCATTGTTACTGCGGCTACCAGTTTGGGTCATTTGCGGGTACGGTGCTGGAGCATGGAACGTATCAGAAGAGACTGAATGGTTTCAGTTTTGCGTGACAGATATGGGTTTAACATCGCTGAAGAGAGAAAGCCTACAAAGTCTGAGCTAAATAGCATTCGCTTCTGGACCGTTGGAGTTGTCGATGGGCTCTGGGAAATGCCCAGCCGTTACTATCGCCGTTCTTATTTTACTCTGCATTTCGCGAAAAAGCTTTCAATGACTTGACAACTTCGAGATTCGGTGTCTCGTTCCATTCATTCTAGCGTAGAATTTATTTTCAGCGATGTTTCGCAGCTAGTCAAGCAATCAGGGATTAAATGTAGTGGATCATCCGCGAGTCGAAGGTCGAAAGAGTTTTCTACCAATCAAATTACACTCGATTTGAGATCGCGCCGTGTCCAGGGCAGTTGGGAGACGGTGCAGCAACGAGCATTGGTGAAGTGGTGGGGTGCTCTGGAGGACAGCGCTGGGAATTGCAATGTAAAGGCGCCGGAATCACACCGTACTCGAGGTATTCCCTGCAATATCCGATTTGCAACAATTGCATGCCCTAATTAACCGTGGGTGGTGTGTGACAGGGAAACTCGAATCTTGTGTACTCCTAAGTTGAACAGCCCTTTAACGGCCTGACGAAGTCATGGATAGAATTCCTCGGCTATGCTGCTATCCAGGGTTTAAGTTGCAATAATCTATTTAGTCCACCTGAAAAATCGTTAAAATGGGCGGCCACTTTCACTCCGTCTAGCTAGTTACCGCGTTCAAGTGCAGGCAGGGTGATGGCCGAAAAGTTCTCCGTTCCTCTCTGCGAGAGTTTCTTGCGTCAGAAGCGATGCATCACCTGGTATGCCTGCTCTATCGGTTAGGTTTAGACAACTTCTTGTGGCAGGCCTCTGGCAGAAATTAGTCAGCAGCACATTCCTCAGAAATAAACCACACTCGAAGGAATAGGTAGTAACTCCACCCACAATGCCTGAACACTACGCTCTACAATCCCCAATGTCCATTTTTAAATATAAGCTTCAGCTGAATGCATGAACAGATTCCAATCGCTAATACCTGTTGCTGGTAGCCTTAGCTTCTCAGCAATCCCACAACATTTAAGGGTTTAACGCAATGCCATTGTTCTATTTTCACAATTGTATCCTGTTTCTGAGTGAAATGATCTTGAAGCTCAATACATGGTCCCAATATACAGCTTCTTTTCCAGCAACATATGCAGGATTACAACTGTTACAGAGGCTGACTAGTGTTACAAAGACCCTGATATGAGCATTGTTACAGTGCATAGAACTCAATTAGGGTAAGGAGTAACCTAGGTTAGGCTGTCATACAACCCCGTCTCATGATTGTGGTCAAATCCACATCCACCAATGGCCAGGCACATCTGAAACCCAAGCGGAGCTTCACATTGCACTTCACATCAATTCCAAGACATGTCCGTGTCATCCAAGGTCATGAGGATTAAAAGTTCCAGATCAAGTGAGGCTTGCATGATAGATGATCCTTGAATATTGCCGCAATCTAACGCTGTCCAAATATTTGAACATTGAATCTATGGTCAACTCGGCGTTCTCTGTCTCAATTTAAATTATGTGCTCAGTCAGTGCTTCAATGCTTGTCATCCATGTTAGAACTTCTTGGCAAGTGTAAATCAAAAGCTGCAGTATTCAAAACGTCCCATCCTCACTTGTGATGCCGCATGTCTTGCCAGTATTGGAGACAGAGAGCTCGCCGCAGTCTGCTGCTGCAGATCACAGAGTTTTTTGCTGTCACAGAAGAAAATCACACTTTGTGGATCGCCAGCTACGAAAAAAGGCAGTTTCTGTATAGCCTAGCCAAAAACTGTCGGTCCCATGCACCTATTAGACAAGTTGCGCATTTTTTGCGCCCCTCTGCCCAAAATTGACCCAGCAGCGTAGTAAATCTGTAAGAGCTATCTCCAGTTGGAACTGTTTGCCGCACCCTGCACAAAAACTCTCGTCAAAGTGTCCAAGCCCGTTTTCGGGCCGCGATAAAGAAAACTTTAATTCAGTTGCCCCGTCCCAAGAAGCTTTATGCCGCAGCTTTAGATTTAGTACGGTCCCGACGGTATTCAAGTGATGACCCTGAACGATAGCAAGAACGTAGACGTGTTGGTAGTTATCAGTGCAGCAGGGCAAGCGAGCGAGCGAATTCAGCAGCAGAGCGGCGAGACGATATTAAGCGTTAGCATCATGTGAAAGGACAGATGGGTATAGTTTATTGCCGTTTAGTGTAGAATGTTATGGCAGATTAGGAAAGCCGGCTGAGAGTGTGATTCATGAGTCAGCGGACCGTGCTTGTGCGGGCAGCAACGCTGACAAGGCAAGGTTTGTACGCTTTATTTACAAGGAGATTAGTCTGTCGTTAATTCGAGGCAACAAATTTATCTTCCAGTGATTCTTTGGTTCGTTAGCTCGAATCGGCCTCGGGTCCCAGCAAGCAGCACGTTTTCCATCTTGTGATTACACGTGCATAAAATTCCGGTCCAGTCAACTGCATGTTTGCTAAAAGTCAAACTTAGATTGAAATTGTTTTGGTTCAGCATGGCCTGAAGTCCAGAGATGTGTTCAGGGAATTCCGACCACAAGAGCTGCGTCTATCTGTGCTTCTGCTACCACAGTTATTCGGGACCAATTCTACACTGGAAACCCGAAAGAAGAGCCATGTGCAGTTGTCCTGCGCATGGCCCCGTGCTTCGTCAGGTTCGGATCCTTTGAAACCATCAAGACGAGAGAGCAGTCCAACACCGACCGCTCAGGGCCGAGCTGCGACCATCCCGCTGTTGCAGCACAGCTACTCAACTTTGTCATACTCTACCACTACCATGAGATATGGTCCCGATGTGGCGGCGGGATTAACGTCCACCATCCCCCCGATGGTGAGCCTAGAGCACAGATGTACTTGGAAATGTTCAGCGAAGTCATGAATCTCTCAGCGCTGCTTGTAGCACATTGGCAAAGCGTGGGCTTCTGCCACGGTGTTCTGAACACGGACAACATGAGCATTCTGGGGCTTACGCTGGATTACGGGCCTTTTGGTTTCCTGGACCGATACGACGAGGGCCATGTCTGCAATGCCTCGGATGACACCGGAAAGTATGCGTTCGGTAATCAGCCCGCTGTTGTCGAATGGAACGTACGGATGCTCGGCGAGGTTCTCAAGTCGCTGGGGGTCCCTGCGCCTAGCATCAACCTGGTGCGCTTGTGCACACGAGCTACGACGTGATAATTGTTTTCGTATTGTGTTGGGATGAATTCTCCAGGGCAGTTGTGCAGTACGTCGCAAGAAAGTCAAGTCCACACGGTGCAGGAGCTGCGGAGATTCTACGATGTTTACGAGGGCCACTTCCAGTCTAAAATGAAGCACAAGCTTGGTCTTGTCGGGGCTGCAAGACAGAGAGCTGACATGCAAGTAGAGGACAGCAACTTGGTGGTGGAGTTGCTTCAAGTGATGCAGCAGACGGGAGTTGACTTTACCATCACACTTCGCAGCCTTGCACTAGTCCGCATGTTACCTGTGGGCAGTGAGGAGGAGCTTCAGGGGTCTGGCGTGCCCTGTACGTCGATGATTAAGTTTCTAGAAGCCGTGCTGCCGACAGCGGCGTCTCCCTCCCAGATGGCCGAGACCTTGCGGTCAAAAATTGACCCAAAACAGCTGAAGCTTCTGGAGCTGTTGGCGACCAGGGACCCTGCACTGCTGGCCTCCCTCGGACTGTCTCGTAAAGTATGCTTCGTAAGGTTTATACTCTTGAGTGGAAACAGGTTTTGCTTCCGAAAACTAGCTCAGGTAGCGAGCTGAATGCTGCAGGATGTAGTCGATGAAAATCGAAAGAACGAGGAAGCTGCAGTGGTTGCTGCACGCAGTCCAAAAGACAAGGCTGACGCTGACAGGCAACTGTGGATCACATGGCTATGCAAGTACCAAGAGCGGTTAGCTGAAGAGGCTGCAACTGGGTTAAACGAGCAGGAACGCATTGATGCCATGAATGCCGTCAACCCGAAGATCGTTCTCCGGAATTGGATTGCTCAGGTTGCAGTTGATGCAGCCTCGAGCGGTGATCTTGACCTAGTCTGTTCCCATGTAACTGGTGTTATTGCGCAAATGCATGTCCTGTCCCGGCGACCTGTTTAGTGGTTGGTTCAACGGCTTTCTTACAAACAAGCTACCTGTTGCCCTGTTTGTCCTCAATGCGATTCTGCAGTTCCTGGACAAATGCTGAAATTAAGACCCTTATTGTGACACGAGGAAGAGAAGTCGTCACTGATTCACAGTGCTTGTGCACGTGTATTGTAGTTTTGGAAGTTTCGGCACACTAGACGAATGCCTGTCTTACCATGAATTGTGAATGTTTCCCAGGGCAACTTTGCGCTGCATGGCTTTTCTCTATACATGTAAGCGAGTGCAGGTTTCTTTGCTTGCAGGTATATCGAATCCTCCACGTGCTGGAGGAGCCTTTTAAAGATTGGCAACAGGATGAGATACAGTTACCCGTAGGCGAAGGTGAAAGCACGCTTGCAGCTGATCAACCGCCTCCGCCATCCTTATCCAAATTATGCGTTTCTTGTTCCTCTTAGCTTCAAAGGTTTTCGTTCAGATTGTGCATGCTGTTCTTGTTCCATGCTGTCTCGCGGTAGTCACAGAAGTACCTGTACCAGAAACTGTGAACCTTTAGTTACTTTAATTCGGTTATTTGACAGTGGGCTTAGAATATATGGAGCCAGAGGAGACCGCTGGCATCTTGCGAGGAATTCCATCTAGAGGATTGTACACCAGTGTCTGTACGAAAATCTTTTGTGAAGGAATGAGTGTAATGCTCGACACCAATACCACAATGGTCTCTCCCCTCTTTTTTGTGCTTGTGATGATGTTCTCAGCGTGAAGGGAGCTCTTGCTTTTAGTGCTACGCTTAACAGTATAAGAGGTGTGTAAGAGTTGTGCCAGTGTAAATACATATGAAAATGGAGAATTGAATGTACGGCACCTTGCCGGCTCAGCATTGAGTGCTACGAACCAAGTGCAACGGACCTAAGAACCGCCTGCAATGGGCTGATATGGAATGTCTATAGTGCATAATATCGTTCACTGGTTGTATCTTGCGCGAATCCGAGAGCTGAGAAGGGGCTGGAACTCTGGTACTGGCCCCGCTCGTGTCACAAGAGTGACTTTATGGCTCGAACGAGCTCGTAACAATTTAGGATACAGGCTTTGGCTAAACTAAAGCGAATTCGAAACACTCACTTAACAGGCATCGCGCTCCGCCAGTACTCCAGTCAAATCGGGACTGGTGAGGTTGACTGACATTCGTCCTAACTGAACGAGCATACGGCAATTAATCAAAGATGAGTGGATGGAGAGATATCACCATTACCCAGCTACTTATCAGAGGAAAGGGTGCCAATCAATAGACATATTTCCCACTGTGCGTGTGAAATCAACTTTGATGTACGTTGTACATGGCTACTACATTTATTCGCAGCCCCACCAAAACATGTGAGTCGTCGATTGCAAGGAGTCCAGAGAAAGACTCCGCGCCGCAACTGAAAGCAGTACTGCTAGACGACTCGAGCGAAGTAACTATTGCCGCTTGT
Organism: Smithsoniella earleae; assembly: GCA_032356285.1. NCBI lineage: Eukaryota > Viridiplantae > Chlorophyta > Ulvophyceae > Smithsoniella > Smithsoniella earleae. Next base: position 1,215 of record JAULKQ010044168.1, on the reverse strand, counting down.
CCACGGCGATCCCCACCGAACGAACCAGTCCTGAAAAAGGTGACCAACCGTGCAGCCCCATCACTATGCAACACGATCCAATTCAACTTAAATTTGTCTAACCTATTCTCAGAAGCCTGCTTGGATTCGTGAACAATGGCATGAACAGCACTACCTCCAAAGCTATCACACAGCAACCTACTCAAAACCTGCCCAGTCAAACCACATACAAGAGTCACACAACCCGGAGCTTTACTCAGTACAAGCACAAAAACTGCAAGCTGTTCACACTTCTCTTCGGAGCTCCCTGATACCCCAATGCCACTGCAATTTCGACGGCTTACTTGCTGACACCTGCCCCAGTCCATGTAAGCCGAAAGGTCTGCAAACACTTGTCCCTGTAGGCGGACTTGCCATCTCGCTGCACCTGTGACCACTTCTAAACAGTGAATCGTAGCATCTATAGATGAGCAAACCACCAAGTGGTGGCCTCGGTGATCTTGTGTGACAACAGGTGAACTGAAGACAGGCGACGAAGCAGTAAACTTCCACACAGCCTTCACTTGCGGGATAGGCCAGGTGGAGCAAGTTGCACCCACCCACGTCCCAGGTAACTCGTGTTCAGCTGACACTATCTCCAATGCTTGGATGAACGCATCTTTCAAAGTGGCCACAAGGACAAACCTACACGAAAACCACCTGTTGGTATCTGAACATTGAGCCCTAATCGCAGGATTATAGTAGACGTTGTAATAGACACCCCGCCAGACCTTTGCCAGGAAACAAGCTCGTACCGGCGACTGTGAGCTCGACAGAATCTCGGCAGCGTGGAGGCCGCAGCCCCGATCGGAAAATCTAGCAGCGCCCTCAGGTGAGGCACACCGACTCCATTACCATTGCTCCCTAGCGGCTGGCTAGGGCACCAGCCAAACGCCTGGAGACACTGGCCATGCCCACAGCTCCACAGCAGACTCAAGAACGGATCCAGCACCGGCGCTCTACGCCACACAAGAGAGTCGAAGTGTACCAAAGGTTTTAACCATTGAGCGTGTTGTTATTACACGCATTGTAATCAGGCGCGAAACCTTTTTGCGGCAGGATAAGAATTACAGTCATTTCACTTTAACTCGGCCTACGTTAACTCGGTTTCACGATAACTCACACACCCAAAAGTTCCACCCACGTTACTCATACATGAAATTTCACGATAACTCAGTCTCGCGATTACTCGTCACA
>JAULKQ010044057.1:0-26388 GCA_032356285.1 Smithsoniella earleae | reverse complement strand
GGTTTGGCTATTGCTACAGTACTAGTGTCGAGGGGCACAACACCTAGAAAAGCTTTAGAGTGGACGCTACTCTGTGCACTGCCTCAACCTCTGTTTGCCGTTCCAAGCTTCATTTTTGTGGACAGCTTTAAGGCCCTGCTTCCTGTAAGTATGGGTTTTGCAGCAGGGTGTATGCTGTGGATTGTTGTTGCTGAGCTACTGCCAGATGCTCTTGAAGACATGCCTGCAGGTACCAGCTCATCATCTGCTCAAAGGGAGTCGTATTTTGGTTTGTACGCATGCAGTCATAGTAATTACGTCCCTTGTAAGGCCTGTTCACTCGTTCTAATCTGCTTTACACGGCCGTCGATTCATCCACGGTTCCTATTGCGTGCAGGCAGTGTTGCATCAACAGTCACATTGTCTGCATCACTGTTGGAGGGCATGCGTGTCATGTTGGCAGGTTTTGAGCAGCCGAATGGCTCTCTATCAGCTTCACTTTCTGGCGACCTTGCCACGATACTCTCTGCTGCAGCCACTGTGGCTTTGAGCGCAGCCACAGCGTCCACTGTTGCTGTGGCTATGGCTTCTTGTGTACATCGCATTCCTGGTGGGTCTGCCGCATTGTCCGGTGCTACAGTAGGGGTGTTCCTGGTTGCCATTGCTGCAACAGGCTCTGCTCTTGTAACCTCTACCCAGCATGTGATGGTTTCCCTGGCCTTCGCTTGTGTGGGCGCTGCCCTAGTGTGGGGCCTTTTCACACATCATGCTCAGTTACTGCATGAGAGCCTTCACTGTGAGCGGCCAGATAACTCCAAGTCTGTGCAAGATTTGGAGCATGGCTCAGCACAAGTGTGTCTTCTTGTTTCACTGACCACATGTATTATTTGGTTTACTCTGTTTCATGAGTCATGTGTTGGAGGATACAATGATTCCAGACTTTTTTGACAGAAGGGCTTACCCAATGGGCGTTTCCAAGCCTGTTCAAGCTCCACCATATCTGTGCCACGTAATCTTTGTCAACAAAACGAAAACCTTTGCCAAAACTAGATCCTGGGATTCGGGGTGAGTTTTCTATGGGAGTATATTCTATGGGTGTGTATTCCAAGGCTACAATGTCGAGCACATTTGTATCGTTTGCGAATGGCGGGAAACCCCCCGGTTTCCAGCCATGGCCACAGAGCTCTCGGGATCGAGTAAGACAATCTAACCGCTAGTGAGGTTCTCTTACTCGAGTGTAACTTTGACTTCATCGTGACAAACAACGTTTCAACACGAGAACATGTTGGAAAAGCGCCAAGCCCTTTGGGTTGTATTCTGAGATCATACGTTGTCGGTTTAGTAGTGTAATCTTGAGTGTCCTCATTCACACTCTCAACAGAATTCCTGTCAAATTCCTTGTGGCCAAATGAATTGATAAAGTCGATGGTAGACATGAAAGCATAAAGACATTCACAATAACTCTTTTCACAGAGTAGAGTGATGTAATTCTGTGATAAGAGCGATGTGTGCACATATATACCTCGCTGCAGCGAAGAATGGGTCAGCAACTTCACCACGTAAAGGACGTTATTACGGTGCAAGGTATCTGCACCATATAGCATTATACACGTACATCTCGAAATCGTGGGAAGTAAACTGATGGTATTCGTTCAGAATGTGTGCGCCTATGTAGCAGGCCCGTCACTTCCGGAGTTCTTGACTGTTCAAGTAAGTTTGACACAGGCAAGTCTAAACTGCAGCTGCGCAAGAAAATGCCTGGCTTGAAATTCTGATTACCTTCAAAAGAAATGTTAGCAATCTACATTGGGTGTCGCAAGTCATTTGCAAGCCAGCATGCAACAGACCAAGCAGCTACTTCACGATTCGTGTTTAATTGGAGACATGCACAAGCAAACGGAATAAGAATTCAATAATTATGGATCATGGGCGCTGGAAGAAGTTAAGTTTTAATCGTACATGGAATGCTGAGACTTGATCTATGGATGTTGACTTTTTGTGAGGAACTGCAGCCGTTCAATAACTGATAAATGAGGAAAGTTGACCGCCAGAAACACGCATTGTGTAAAAGCAACCTGTCATTAGTGACATTGAAGGACAGAAATATTCAACATGGAGCCCACGGGGGCCCATGGGAGTGCAGAAGCATGCACAATTCAGATGACGTCTGACGTTGTGTGTGCCGCAACGTTGAGCTGGGCGCCATCAAAAAAGCTGCCTCACTTTCAGCAGCTGTCACAACCAAATCCATAGATCACACATAAATTCAAGCACCCCATACATAACTTCAGTATTTCTTTTTTCTTTGATCACCGAGCTATGGGTGAGCAGGCACACATGGAGAGAGAATAATTAGCTTATTTAGAAAATGAGGGGTACAGGCTTTTTTGGCATTGTCTTTTTGCCTGGACTGTGGCAGCATGACATGTGTGGCAATGCTTATCCGCACGCCCCTTGCCTGCACGTAAATTGTGTGCGCAGTTTCGTTTTAATAAGAACACGTTAATAAGTATGGCCGTACATGGAGAGACGTGTGAAAATGCTCTGGAAAGCGTGTGAACAGTCATGTCAAAGTTCGTTCGTATTTGTGCTGGCATTTCGAAAAAGCGCCATTGTACAAGCTATTCCCATCATTGTATTCATTGTTTTTCTTTGTTTACTCTATTGACAGAGTGTGAGCTGAAAAGTCGCCCTGGAAGGGCCCAAACTCAAAAAAGGCCGGATACATCTTGTACTTATATATATAGATATATCGTGACTTGGTAGACTTGTGGCAACCTGGAGACGATCGGAGGGAGGCCCAGGAGTAATGACAAGGTATCTGCGAAATGGTATCTGGTGGCAACAGTAGTACAGGTAGCTTGAAAAGCCTGTCAAATGCCATTTTACCATTCACTAGTAATATTTCATTATATTGTAACTCATGGTTTCCATTTATGGCCTTCGTGAGTGCGTTTAACTCTGATTTGATGACAATTTGTTTGATTTAGAAGCATTAGAAAGCGGACCATGTGCATGTTTTCAGTGCGTTCACCTGGCCTGTCCGCTGTGTTTGGATGGGTGGGAACTCTGCCATTGGAATGGGCCTAAATGCCAGTGTCTTTGTAGAGCGAGGGTAGCTGGGATGTTCTTTCTACAGCTAGCCTGCACGAGAATGGGAATGGCCAGCATGGAGGTGTGCTGGTGTCAACACGTCTTGTGCAAGACTATGTAAAAGAGAAGCCTGTCTATCTTGGACGCTCAGCAAGATCCAAACCATCCAGTGCTTTGTCAGGACCCATGGCTGCACTTATGTGCCTTGGTTGTATGATCGGTACGACTTTTTTGTCAGCATAAGAGTAAACAATTTTTTTTCTTGTATTTTACAAGCTGTATACTATACGGCAGATGTCAATGAGATTGTTTGGTGTGTGCTCCATCTTTACTGTATATGTACCAAAGTTCTACGTAGAATCACCTTGAGGTACTGCTTTTCAACTACAGAGCATTTCAGTGCCTTGCGGCCTTGGCCCCTGGTAACCACACATGCAGGTGCTTGTCTTTTCCCAATCTCTCATGATCTCACTCAACCAAAGTTTCCATCCAGCCAAGCCCATAGTCTACCAGTTTTGGCTTTTTGTGTGCAAGGAGAAACATCACAGCAGGAAGTCCGTTGTCACTTGCATTGGCAATATGATCATCACTGTACGCAGACATGATGCACATCACACAATTTCTTACAACTCTCTGCACCCATTAGCATTAATGTTCAGCTGAAAGTGCATGCACTGGTGCAGCATATCTGGTGGTCTTTATCTGCTGTGTCATAATTCTTGCAACAAGGACTGATGGTGTCATCCTGCCTGATGTTGGAGTAGCTAGTTTTCACGCGAAAGTCTGGCAGTTGTTATATCATCTGTTAGTTGGTGTGCTTCGTGTGCAGGAATTTCTGTGGTTCATGGGTGGCAGTATGCATTCGTGACAGCACAGCACCCTACTGCTTCTCATTATTCTCTTTTTGTCTTCGCCTTTGTACATACGGCTCCACTGTGCTTCTCTGCTGCTGGTACGTTGTTATCTTTGCTCAATTTTCATTGTAGACCCTGCAGTAGTAACTACTTTTATCCTTCCTATTATGCAGTCTGTATTCATATTAAGAGTAGTGACATTGGCCTCCATGTGCAAGTGCCATCGTCTGCCCTCGGCTCCCGCCTGCTTTCACATGTGAGCGATGCAGCTGGAGATGGAGTAGATTCGTGATTTTTATGATTATCAAATATTAAAATGGCAAATGTTTGATCACACAAGTGTTTCATGATTAATTCAAGCTCACAATGGCAGAGCTCCAAACGTTTTTGAGCAGCCGTTTGAAAAGATCGGTAGCTTTAACAATGATATTGATGTATTCTTTGTTCTGGATGTCGCTTGGTTGCAATGCTACTCTCATCTGCCTTGTTTCATTGCTTTGTCCATGAGTCTTGCTGCAAGAAAGAAGGGGGCGTAAGTCTCAACTGTAGACTGGTTACGCATCAAATCTATGGCTTAACTTTTCATGGCCAGAGGTTGAAGAATGATATTGATGAGATGTCGAGAACTCCATCTCCGTGTTTCTGTAAATCATGTTCTGCTAGAACAGAGTAATCTCAATTTTAGTTGCCTGATAGGTGCTGTGGTCTCAAAGGCCACTGAACATTCTCAAACACTCACAAAGAGGAACTTTGAGGATTGATTCAATTGAAACAGTACTCTGTATCCTCATCTGTTGCTGCCAAGGCATCATTTGATAAGCGAAGAATCTATCTGTTCACATGCTGTGCCATTCTGTGTGGGAAACAATGTGAATAACCTTAGTTTGGGTGCACTAACTTACAGGTTAAGACAGCAGAACGAACTTGACTATAGAAAAGCATATTGAGCTCACATTGAGGTTGTTGAAAATCGAGCCTTCAAGTCGTGGATGGAATACTGAGTACAGCACAATTGTGTACTATAAGCTTTCCAGGCTATACGGTGATTGTTGTCTTATGCTTCCATTTGTATTAAGTTTCGTTGACTCAAGGCTTTTAATACAATAAAAGAGCAGTACCACAGTCTCACAGGTGTTCGTTCATCTTGAATTTAGCCAAATTTCATGCAGCAGGCTCATGCGTGAGGCAATTCTACCCTAGGATCGTTTATGGGCAAGGTTTATCCTTTTCATTCCCTACAACTAGAAAATTTGTGTCATTGCAATAGTACATGCATCATAATCAGAGTTTAACCTCAGTTTCTTCATGGTAGATGATCACATAAAACCAGAGTCGGATAAACTTTCAGTCCTTTGCTCTCGTCTACAGGGCTGAGGTCACAGCTATCATTGGGCGGACTGTGGCAATCCGTTGGCCTAGCTGTTGTTCCAGGAATCACAATGAGCATAACAGCCATGCTGTCTCTGTTGCGATACCCCACAGGCTCAACCAGTCCACGTTCAGTGCGCACTCCAAACTATCCATACCCTCTGCTTGTGCTTTGTTATTGTACTAAAGAAATCTGTGCACTATTTTGTGTGAGGTCCGCACCCTGATGGTGAGAACTTCGCAAGAGTTTGAACATTCGCTCGTTGTCATTTCATGGTCATTTGATCAGCTGTGTTTCTTTCAAAAAGTAACCAACGTCCCCAAACTTGGAAAATTTGCATTTTTGTTCAACATTTTTGAGTGTATCTAGAACGCCCCAAGATATATTGTGAACACGTTTTGTTCTTACGAGTGGAAATGTCCTCAAATCGTCGATGACAATGGCCATCAGGCAGTTGATAAATAGAACATACCAAGTGAATCACAAGGTGATGGGATCTGTCCCTTCAAGTTGTCGATGGAAACAGTAATATCATTTCTTGAGTACTTGATCCTGGTGAAATTCAGCCCTGTAATTCACGTCTGCGCTACAATTTCGTGGTCATGATTGCTTCTCACAGTTTTAAAGTAGTGGTTTTTTGCGAGAGTGTCTCAGTCATACTAGCCGCACTGAATCTCACAGGTTTTAGGAACTTGCTTCAAAATAGGAAATCTAATGAAGGGGAGAGTGAGCTCCAGCATCCTACTGCTGTTTGTGAGCCTGCATTGCTTCTGCAGAAGTGAAACATCATTTGTTTTTGTTTCCGACCTCGTTCAACTCCTTAACAATCACAGGAAGTCATTGAAATTGCTCCTAGCTTCGGATTGAGCGTAGCACAGGTACAACTTTCTCATGTAATGCCTGTCTGAAACCATGATTTCAGGATCAGATATTCGTATTGCCATGACAATGATGTGACATGGCATTATACAGAGAATCATACCATCATATGTTTATCACAATGACAGGGTTTTTTTGGCATGCTGATGTTCAGCATGCAACTCTTCCTGATCCTAGAAAAGGATTATTTGGGAAAGGGCATTATTACAACTGTACGCAAAACATGTTTCTCTGTTGAATAGTGCCAAACAAGGGTCAAGCAAATAATTTGTTTAAGTTACCTCCTTGTTACCTGATGTGGAGAAATCTCGGGGTGAGCTGTGCAGTGCCCTACCTTGATTGTGTTGTTGATGCTAATTTTACATCTTCTCTCCTCCCAGAGCTTGCTGATTGTGGCAGTGTGTGCAGTTGCCATTTGATCCGAATAATTGGATATCGAAAACAACGGCTGTAATGCTTGGAGCGTCGTTGATGTCGTTGCTGTGGACCTTGTGGCCGCAGTTGCGAAAGATGCATCCGAAGCCAACACAACGTGGTGTTATTGTTGGACTAGCCGGGGCAGTAACATTCTATGTCTCCTTCCAGCTTCTCTAATTGCTGCCGCCCTGAACGTTGGGGCACAGGAAGAGACGTTGAACTTGCTGTTTCACATCAAACTGGTTTCAGGCAATCCACTCACAAGCACTGTTATCCTTTTGGTGACTGACCCTGACACCGTAGGCAGTGCAATTTCAAGTCGTTGATTGATTCGTTACCCAACCTCTGAAGGTCAGTTGCTGTGCTGAGATTGCTCAGGCAGTAGTAGAGTAGCTGTACTCGGGGATGAATTGGGTCGGATTGTACCGGATCAAGGTTTTACTGATGTGAACCATTTTCAGCATACGGCACTCAATGCACTGCCAACGAGGCCCATCCGTAACTTGACTGCCAAATTTGTTTTCCCCGTTACTACTGAGACTCGGCTACTTGATATTGTAAATCAGTAAGTTACAGTATAACATAAACCGCCAAAAAAACAGGAATACACACCGAATCACCCAGTAACTAACGAACATCGGCCATCTGTACAGACACGTACACGATACCAGCAAGCACAGCTGACGTAGTAACTGTAACCGATGAGGCAAGCATGAGCTTTGTAGTCCATGCTATTGCTAAGGCAAGCCCGACAACTGAAGCGGAACAAATCGCTGCTTGCCCTAATAACGCCAGTTTGGAGTGATTGAGTCCACAACTGCTGTCTTGGCGTGGTTTATATATTGGCGAGTTGGAGAGGTCAGCATTGTGGACCTGGGCCCACATACTTTCCCAAACAGTCTGGATCCTGTTCCAGAAGTCTTCAAAATTTTCGTATTGTTTGGGGTCTACTGGCTCAGAATACCCCAGACCCAACTCAGGATTGAATCCAACTCTAAATTGCTTCTCTGACATTACATATTCCTTTCCACTAGTCATGACGACCTGGCAGGGGATACCTCTACTGTGTGCATACTTCAGCATGCCACGTTTTAAGGGTAGCGACTCTTGCAATAAACTTCTGTGACCCTCCGGATACACAATCAAGCCTTTGGCAGGTGAAGACTGCAGTTGAATGTCCAACCACTTGTTGAAAGCTTCTTTGTCTCTCACCCGATTGCGCTTGAAGAACTTGATAGATTTCAGTACCATTGCAGACGAGAGAAAAATGGGGAAAACAGGAAATACTGCCCATCTAGAAAGGTACGCAGCCTGGCCTTCTGTAACGTAGAAATCGAGGAAAAAGTCTGCCCAGCTCCTGTGGTTATGCAGGTAAAACACGGGGCCTTCTGATTTGAAGAGACTGTGCTCGCCCACTCGTTTGATCTTCGCGCCGAAGAATTCAGTGATCATCTTACTCCACTGGAAAGTGTCGTCACGTTTTCCACCGAAGGAGAGAAACCTAACTTTGTACAAGATACAAGCCAATGGGAGAGACCAGTACATGTAAATAAAACTAAAAACGAAAGCTGGGAGTAATAACATCACTTCGATTGTCAGTACGCGCACAAGGAATACGCTGGCCAAGCACGTCTAACCCATATTTCGGTTATATTCTACAAGTACTCGTCATGTACATCATAAAAACCGTGAATCACTATAATGAAAATAATATGGGTATTTTCAAGAAATTGACTTCCTCGCTGTAGACGCCCACCTGTGCGTGCGTGTCCCGTTGAGTGCGTACCGCACATCCACCCCCCTCCGCTGCATGCAAACCCTGCAGAATTACTCAGAACTCGAGCTTTCCAGACAAAAATCCATACTTGTACGATGCTAAGAGGAGGCAATGTAACATAAAAAATTTCCACGTAGTTTCCCTAGCCAATTTGTGCGACGACTGTTCACCGAGATTCCCTTGGGTATCCCAAATGGACGTTTTGCCCCGCTGTAAGAAATCTTTGGGGTAGCACCCCGTCATTTACAGTATTTTTGACTATTCTTAAAGAGATTTGTTGTTGACAAGGCGAGCTATATTGATTTTATCGACGATGCATCGTAGCCTAAGTACAGTACCTAGGTGCATATCACCACACGGTGTAATGCGATGGGTCTACAATGGTACAAGACAACGGCAGCTTTCCTTATGTAATCCTCCTTCAGTTCGATATGTTTCCAGTTGTCTTGCATTGCAGGCTGTGGCCAACGAGTCCACAGGCACGCTTACCCAATTTGTTCAATTCTACTTGCCACTCTACCACTCGCTGCTTCCCGTGTGCTGCCGAGAGGGAGCTATGCTAGGCATGAATGAAGCCATGTAGAATAGCACAGTTCCGATATTCTTGCGGCTTCTTACAAACCTGATGACGAGCCTTTACAAACAAACCGTGCTGGAATGAGGAACTTGAATTTTGAAAACTGCACAGGCAGCTCTCTTGTAAGATTGATAGCGCGTTTCATGCAGCATTTATGACAGCAATATCTTGTCAAACCTCCTTCGTAGATTATCATTACCCACAGGACACTTGGAGATAAGTCCGATCTCGTGTCACGCCAGGATGTGTGCACAGATGCAGTTACTTAAATTTTGTTGCCATCCAGGGTCAAGTACCGCAGCAAGTTCAACAGGCCCACAAGACGTTCTGAAAGTACTGAAATCGAGAAATTTGGTACAAGATGTTACATCAGACGACCTTGGATCAGTGTCAGCGAGTGAGCCACTCACTGTGTACGTAGGGTTTGACCCAACGGCAGACGCACTTCATTTAGGAAACCTTCTCGGTATTATTGTTCTCTCCTGGTTTCAGCGTTGTGGGCATCAGGGAGTTGCACTGATAGGGGGGGCCACAGGCCGAGTGGGAGATCCTAGTGGTAAGACTAGCGAGAGACCAATGCTTTCAGTGGCAGAGATTGACAGAAATGTTGCTGGGATCGGCAAAATAATTACGGATATCCTCGAGAGGGGAAACAAGGAGTCATCTACTCCGATAAAAGTGCGGCCTACTTCAATATACACATTGACAAGCTTGCTAATGTCATTTCTTAGAACCAATGCCTGTACTTTCCTCTCCATTCATTCAGAGATTAATCATGGCAATCATTCTACATTTTAAACGCAAGACACTGTCGAAATTGATCTTATATCATACACGAATCTTTCAAAATCAAGTCGAGTGTTTACCAAAATGCCGAATGGAGTTGTCTGGCATCCCTCTGTTGACCTCGCTTCACCATATCAGGGCGCACAACCATTCTATCAGATGCAACAGCATGTAACTTTTTGCAGATTGTGAACAATTATGAGTGGTACAAGGAAATGGGATTCTTGACCTTTCTTCGGGAAGTTGGAAAACATGCACGCATGGGTACCATGCTGAACAAAGACTCAGTGAAGAGTCGTCTTGCGTCTGATGCAGGGATGTCTTTCACTGAGTTCACCTATCAGCTCTTGCAGGTACGATTCCATGAACTTAGACCTTCTGAATTCATAAGAGTATTTCAAAATACCTGATTTTCCCCATTCTGTCTTGAGGTTTCATTTAAAACTAAGATGCATAACATATTGTACAGTGAAACTGTAACTTGTGGAAGGTTCCAGACATGTGTCTCTAGTTTAACAAACCATACCTTCCCTGTGTATATGGATTGTCTTCTCTAGCTAGCGTCTGGAAGCTCTGAGGTTGGGCACGTCATCTAATCATCCGAAGGTATCCACTTGTTTCTCATGAAACTGTATACTACAGGGGTATGACTTCGTGCACCTGTGCCGCTCAGAAGGAGTGCGGGTGCAAGCTGGTGGTAGCGATCAGTGGGGTAACATTACAGCAGGTTCTACCCCTCCCCGTCTCGTGCTGGCACAGCAATATAATCAAGTAATCATCTATTGGTTCTTTAGGCTGCCCAACGACTCTTACCCCCGTATATTGTATGATATCATAGACTCTTCTCAACTTCGTTCTTATTGTAAGTGTTTGTCTTGTCTTGCACAAAATGACAAGGGGAAACACGTTCACGTAGACTCACTATATGCCCAACGTTTTCTCTTTTGTTGTGTAGATGGAATTGCACGATTGTCGTAAGCTGGAAATTGGTTTCGTAGTAAGCTTGTGCATATCGCGCATGTTGACAAGTACAACTCGACACGCGGAGAAAAGCATACGAAAGTATCAAGTTTTGTGAATGGGTGCAGGAACAGATTTAGTAAAAAAGTTGATAGGAGATGATGCTCCAACTTGCTTTGGCGTGACCTTCCCTCTTCTGGTCCGTGCACCTCCCTTTTGCCCATAATAACTTCATTCTGTCGCAAGAGTAGAAATAATTTGACTGAAATCTTTAGGCACGTACATACAAGTTTCGAATTCCTTATTTGTCACTTGCAAGGTTGGTTCCTAGAAGCATTAGAGTCAACTTCGACTGCACGAGATATTGTGCCTCGTTCCTGTATTGATTAGATTGTAATTGAAAAGGCAAGAATGATGCAGGTTGACTCTGAAGGACAGAAGATTGGCAAGTCAGAAGGGGGGGGTGCTGCGTGGCTTGCAGCAGCAAAGCTGTCACCTTACAAGTTCTACCAGTATCTATTTAAGACTGCGGATGCTGATGTGATCAAATTCATGAAAATGATGACTTTTTTAGATTTAGACACGATTCAGGGAGTGGAAGAAAGCATGAAGTTGGAGACATATATACCCAACTCTGCCCAGACATTATTGGCAGAGGAAGTCACCCGATTCGTTCATGGAGAAGCAGGGTTACAGGTGTCCTTCCTTCACACAAAAAAGTTTCCTGTAAGCCCAGGTGACTACTGCAGATTTGTACCATCACTAGAACTTTCTTCAATGAGATCCTGGAGTATTCTTTTTCTGTTCTGAATGGGCCATCAATGGCATATCATATTCTCATTGCAACAATAATCAATCAGAAAGCCTTTGCCTTTCACGGTGCAAGAGGCTCAAGGCATGGCCACTACAGGTAAATATAGCTGCTCTGCACCACTTATTGAGTGAAACTATGTGGCAGGAACGACCACTGTGTTGCAGGCTGCCAAGCGAACAACAGCAGCATTGAAACCTGGCTCTGATACACCACTTGATGCCCAAGTGCTAGCTGATATAGCTGAAGACGCTCCAACCACAGACATCACGCAGGAAGAAGTGCTGCAGCCCATTTCGAGTGTTATGGTAACTGTAGGTCTCCAACCAAGTAAAGCAGCTGCAAAAAGGTCCGTACGCTGTATGATACTGTTCCCACTCATTCACGGAGTCAGGATTGTGCATGATAAAATCTACACTGAATGGTTGTGGCGACCAGCATGCTTCTGAATTCATCTTGACCAAGCCTGGTGCAGAATGATAAAGAACGGGGGAGTGTACAAGAATAATAGGAAGGTGACCGATGCTGAAGCAGCTGTGGCTGAAGATGATCTAATTGATGGGAACTTATTGCTGCTGGCAGCAGGCAAGAAGAATAAAATGATTGTCCGTGTACAGTAGCCCGTGGTCGGAACCATCAATTTTGACGAAATTGTTTGCTTTTGAGTGTAACTTTTGAGATCAGTGCGGATAGCTCGTGCTCAAGTGTGTTCATCTTGCTCGTCAGCATACATTGATGAATCAACCTTGGGTAGATTTAGAATGAAATGCCTGTATCCACACTTTCCGTCCGATGTGATATTTTGGACAGTCTACTGTAGACGAGAACAGCCTTTCACCATTCAGTCCTCATGCTATCACTGTAATGGCCTCGATTTTTTATCTCCTGGCACTTTTTTTTAATGATAGCATGCCACATTCCTAGAATTTTTATGTAATACTGTCGTGCTGCTGTCACAAGCAATAGAGAAAATGTGTCAGTACACGACCATATTTGATTCGAAGCACAATTGGGCTGCACATGTTTACACCCGAAAGGTGCAGCAATCCTTAACTAGCGCGACTTTGCGGCATTGGAATGTGTGTCTTCACAAAAGGTAAGGTCTTCACACGTACCTTAAAAGGCAACGTGTGAAGATGCCTTTTAAGGTACTCGTAAATCAACATTGTGGTGGAATCCTAGACTGGGAACTGGGGTCGAGCAGGACACCTTCTAGCATAAACTGCAAGACGAATAGCACCCTTGGAACACTTCAAACGAGAACAATCACTGATATCTCGAGTTGGTCATGTGCACAAGGCCTGCTCGTACTGAAACTTCCAACCAGGCCATTGTCAGTTTTCTCCTTTTATTATCGGAGGATTTCTCCGCCTTTGAGGGAACTGAAGCGTGGTGCACCACGTTGCATGCACGTTACTCGTCCGGAGACAAATTCTCTTTTTCAAGTCTCTGATACCCGGGGCGTCGCAAGTAAACAGGTCATCAATAAGAAATTTTGTCACAGGCATGCGTCGAGCCCTTATAGCGCACAATGGAGCAAAGCGTTGATTTGAATCATACACATAAAAAATCTCCCAGAGAGCGATTGGTAATGTTCCTATGCCATAAACACTTGAAATGTGTATTATTAACACAACCATCAGAGTTGTTCACCCCTCACTCAAAGATATTTTTGACCTAACGGGTTGAACAGCTGACAAGCAAAGCCGATTCAGTTTAAAAATTGAACTAAAGGCTTCCTTGTAAGGACCCAACCTCTCTGGAAAAGATGGCGAAACTGGAAGATGAAGGGTTTTCGTTTACTTTTCAAGGCATCGAAGTTCGTTTTCCATACGACGCCTATGATGTCCAGGTGCAGTGTTGCCGCTATACATTACAGTGACATCCGTTCGTTTAAACATGCGATATGATGAGTGAAGCAATAAGTCATGCAGAAAAATTACATGGATTCTGTTATCAAAGCTTTGAATCAGGTGCGTATCGGTATCTGAGGGCAGACCTGCGTGGTATCCGCTCCATTCAAAAACCTAAGGATGTTTGAAAAAGAAGTGAAGGTAGCACGACAGATTAACTTGAACAAGTACATTCAATATCACTTTTAGTGCTACAGAAGAAAAATGCGCTGCTTGAGAGTCCAACTGGAACCGGGAAGACCCTTTGCTTACTGTGTTCTGCTTTGGCTTGGCAGGCGAAGCAAAAAGGACAGGTAGGCATGTATACCTACAATATACTCTTTATTATACCAGAATCATGACAGAGAGAAACGCCAACAGTATCTTGATCAGTCTAGCAGCTTCGTCGACCTGAGAAGGCATGCAAATGTTCCTAACTTGCAGATAAAGCATGCAAATCAACAGGAGATAGCTGAGGCTAAGCTAACGGATGGCGTAGATGCTCAAGAAGTCTTGAGGAAGCAAGTTACCACTGCAGCAAGCAAACCGCCGAAAATATTGTACTGTTCTCGGACGCACTCTCAAATAAAACAAGTAGTGCATGAGATGATGAAAACCAAGTACAGAGGCACATCGTACGCCTTCAAATCGCGTAAACCCTAGTTGATATGTGAAGGTCAACTTCGAGATGTCGACACATGTGCGTGGTGGATGAAGAGGTACATGTCAAGCATTAGATATGTGCCAATCTGGCCCAAAACCCCAGTTCCCAGTACCTTATAATGAATTGATTTCAGAATCTACACATAAATCAAGGATGATTTCCCTCTTATGTCTGCAGTTAATGAGTAGGTTCATACTCATGTCCTTAGGTGCAACCTTGCCCTTACTCTAAGGTATTAATTGGTTGTGTTTGTTTCACAAAATGGCATTTGTACGAACACCGACCAGAGTATGATCAGAACAAGCCTGTTGGAGTATGTTGTGATTGTGTGTTCTGCTGCAATGCAGATGTACTGTGCTTGGATCTCGAGCTCAGCTTTGTGTGCATCCTCATGTCAAAACTCTACATGGAGCAGCTCAAGTCATGGCATGTGACTCCATGGTTAAATCCCAGTCTTGTCAGCACGCCAATGGAGTGGAAAGTCGTGCAGATATTCTCTCTAGCATTGCTGACATAGAGGATCTAGTAGTGGCTGGCACCAGGCGCAAGGTGTGACTCCAAACTAGAGGACTCCACTCATGCCTGGTTGCTGTACAAAGATTCTAATCTTAGATTGAAATTCAACTGCTGAATTTTTAGACCATTTTATCGTAGAACTGATAGCTACAGATGTGCATTCTATGTGATTCTCCATTCCTATAAAGCTTGATTATTTCTATGATTGTGAAATAGTAGAACGTTGTCTTCAGGGTGTTGTGATCTTCACAGTTGTTTCTTGTTTGACTTACTCTGCAAACGTACTTACAAGACTCACAGGGTTAAGCCAGCTTGTTTTGATTAGGATCAATCAATACGGAAGTCATTTGGTGATTCTGAGTGCATACTTTCAGCTCTCAGATGAGCTACTCTCTGGTGCATTACAAGTACTTCTGCACCAGCATGTACTAATGCTTGATGGTATGAGTAATATTCATCCAGATGCTTCATCAACCCTTAACCTTGTCCCTTTTACCAAACCGCTTTCTATCTATTTGATGTAGTTTCTAGGAATGCAACAGCAAGCTCTAGCCTGTGAGAATTCTATGAAATGTCACAACAACCACAAAGGATAGAGCATAGTAGCTTAGGGTAAGAGTTGAAGCCAATATTTGTTTCATTTGTATTTATCGTGTCATTGTCAGTGTGCTTATTATACCTGAATTAATCAAACAAGGTGCAATGCCACCTGTAGGCAACAGAGCTGTACCCAAATCATTGAAAGCCAAGAAGTTTGCTTGATCCCCTGCCGCACGGTTTGCAGATTTGTCCTTTTTTTGCCACCAAGAAAGTGGCCGAAGATGCAAATATAGTTTTCATGCCTTACAATTACGTAATGGATGATTTTCAAAGTATGAAGAATCTTCTGGCAGGCTCTATATTGATTCTTGATGAGGCTCACAATGTAGAGGGTGTTTGCCAAGATACTGCATCGTTTGATCTTTCTTCAGGTGCTGTTCCAGATCAGAGTTTTTGCAGACGATCGTGTACACCAATTCTCGGTGCTGGTGTGGGTGGCTGTGTTGTTTGTCCAGTATATCCTGGCCCCATAGCGTACATGACTTGGTCGCATTTCACTAGCACGGGTGCGCCTGGGTCACTGCTTAAGCTGTACGCCAATTCCGAGGTCACTCAAGCTGACAGTGTTGGAGAATAGCGTGCTTTCCAGGCACAGGCAGGGTTTAATTTGCACGTGGTCTGATGCTCACTCAGTTGTACTCAGATATGCTGCGCATGTAGGTCATGTTGCTATGTGTATGAAGGAGCTCTCTGCATGTGTGGACTCTCTGTCAAAAAATGTCAGAACAGGACACGTGTCAGATGCTATGAAGAAGTTATTTGAGAATAACAATATGGAGGAAATGATGCGCACATGGAAGATTGCTAGGCAGGTCATATCAGGCCTCGAAAGCTCAATCAGAGATCTTGCCACAGCGAACCCCGATGGCGCAACACATCCTGTTTCGCATGCACTAGATATCGTCCAAAAGCTCAACATCACTGGTGACACGTGTGACATTTTCATGTGCGTAGTCCTCTGATCTGTGCACTGCTGGCACAGATTTGGCTTCATTGTACTCCTGCACGATCTTTTCAACCTACAGGATGCGCAGACTTCGTTAACCATAGGAATAGGTTTTTTTGGTGCTCAGATTCTTTTGTTCGTGCCCTCAGTGATACAAAAGTGATGAGGACCGTCATCTTGGCTTCGGCACTGTGCTGTTAAAAAGGGTAGGAAAGGGGGAAGAGTCAAACTGCCACAATGCACAGCTTATTTTTCTCTCAATTTGCTTGCAGTCATGCCTTGAGGCAGGCACAAGCTTACACAATGGCTGAAGTGTCATCTGGTGCCCCTGCGAGGCTGCAAGGTACAGATGTGGTTCTTAGGGCGCTGTGCACACTATTTGGAAGGCCCTTGAGAGTAGACAAAGATTCCAAGAGAGCTCAGAACGTCGATCCGGCGTTTGGGAGTCTACGGTCTGCAGCTAACGTTGCAGCTGAGCGCCAGCAGCACTTAGAGTGGCTTGAAGGATTCAAAGTCCACTATCACATGCATGTATGAACCCCTTTCGCCCCACATTTCGAATTCCCACTACCCTTCGAGATGTGCTGTGATCTATGATTTGTGATGGTTCCGGGTGCTTCTGTTGTCAACAGTGTTCCATGCTTCGTACAGCGGTGCTTTGAAATGCAGATTCAGAATCATGCACTTCGACATAGTTTGTTTGTATGGAACATTTGGAAAGCGGCTGTAGGATTTGGGACTTGCAACTGTGTGAGGTGACCCTGTCCCCTTTGATCAAGAAAAGAATATACCTCGGCCGAGCATATTCGTGGTGCAGGTTGCTGAATATGGGGCAGCGGCAATGCCATGCATGTCGTTCTGGTGCATGTCTGCAGGGGTTGTGATGAAACGACTCCAGGCAGCTGGCGTGCGTACCATCCTTCTTACTTCTGGGACGCTGAGCCCCCTCAAGGCCACTGTTGAAGAGCTTGGCATACCAATGCCAATTCAGCTAGAAAATCCGCATGTAGTCAAATCCTCACAGGTTCGCTCACAAGTGCACTTGCATCAAGCTTTGATTGGTTCTTAGTAGTACTTTTTGCATGAAGTCCAGGTTGCGCAATTAACTGTTCCTTCCTGGATGCTGAAGGGGTTTATTGTGCTGAGCATTTGTGTGAGAATTGGGTTGGTTAGCAAGGATCATGCCTGATCCAGGTGTTTTGTCACATCCTTTCGAAGGGCCCAAGTGGTGTCCCGCTGAACAGCAGCTACAGCAACCGTGATTCATCAGCATTCAAGCGCGAGCTGTGTGCATCAGTCCATGCGGTTGCATCATCAACCAGTGGTGGTGTGCTGGTGTTCTTCCCCTCCCATGCATCAATGAAGGCGATCGTAGACGAATGGAAGACCAGCGGTGGCTGGAGGGGGCTGGAATCTGTCACATCCGTGCTCATGGAACCCCGCAGCGCTCAAGAGTTCCAACAGGTGCTACACTAATAGATTGTGCCAACGTGGACAGTGTTTACACAGGGTTTTAAATGTAGCAGTCAAGAGCACGAGATCAAGGTGAGTCACGAGAGAGCCAACAAGCAGGCTCAGGTTTTGGCCATGGCTACTGTTGCCCAATAACATAAATCTAGAAATATTTCTTCCACTCAAGGTATATCAATGTCTATGTGAATGAGGTTGTGGAAACCGACGACCTTAAGTCATTGTTCTTAAGTCTGATTAATACCACCTGAAGAAGAGGGAAAGAAGCTCGTGTGTACTAGTTAGAGTGTGGTATTTGATTATCACTTATTAAGAAGGATGTCAATGGGAGCCAGAAACTCTTTTCAGCAATGGTCATATATCATTGTTTTCTTGTTTAAGTGTCATCTCCTCAGTCGATGTTCACGCACACTGGCAAGAATGATTGCGCAATTGTAATGATAGTGATACAGAGCTTGGTTTGTGTTTCCCGCTCAGGTTCTATCGAGCTTTCGGACAAAGGTGCAGCAGTCTAGCAGAGGTAGTGGCAAGGGCGCAATGCTACTGGCCGTATGCCAAGGGCGTATCAGTGAAGGAATCGACTTTTCTGACGAAGAGGGACGGGCAGTAGTAGTTGCTGGAATTCCTTTCCCTCCCCACAAAGATGCTCGCGTAATTTGCAAGCGGCAGGTACTGGATGATAAGCTTCGCAATGGAGATGGTACCTTGTCAGGTGCATTCAGCCCATAACTGAAGTCTGCCCCGAACTGCTGGAACTGTACCGAGGAAATCTGTCTGTTCTTGTCGTATTTTCATTCATCATCTCTAACAAGTAAGTTCTGCATGCCGCAGACACCATCTGTCAGCTTTGTCACTGTGCAGGTAGTGCGTGGTACACTTTAAGTGCAATGCGGGTAGTCAATCAAGCACTGGGACGCGTGATTCGCCACAAGGACGATTTTGGCGCCATTATTCTCGCAGATGAGCGCTTCTCACGTGATCAAATGCGCAGGAATATCTCACGTTGGGCCAGGGAGCTGCTAGTCGTGCGCCCCACTTTTGGGCAACTTGACGTGGAACTGAAGCAATTTTTTGGCAGCCATGCAGCACTGGTGGCTAAAAGGTGTCCGAGTGTGAGGCCAACTGTTCCACACACTGAGGTGTGCAGTATCTATGCCTGGATGGTGCAAGTGATACTGGCTTGGCAGGAGTGACATGTAGCAGCATTTTTCAAGATATTGGAGCCCACGTACTTGAAGATATGATAACTCTGTCAACAGTAGTGCTGTAGATTAAATAGAAGTTTCAGCTGAGGCACCAAGAGCTAGAATCCTGTTAGAGTGACTTTGGTCTGTGTTCTTCCAGCCCTGGTTTAGCAGCTCGGCAGAGGATCTTGTGCTCGATTGCCTTGTACAGTAAGGTTAACACGGATGTTGGAGCTTTCTGCATCTGGGTTATCAGGTGCTGTAGTGCAGGTGCATGCAAGCGGTGACAGGAAACAGCTTGCTGGGAAGCGGCGTACGTTTGGGACAGAAAGCACAAGCGCTGTGCACTCCAATCGAAGCAAGGTTTCAAAAACTGTGGACGTTTCTGGTGGCACCGGTGTCCTTGCAGCCCTTGAGAAATCATTTGACATACCTGCTGCTATGGACCTGCTCCCGAACGGCAGTGTTTGTTGCTCTGTACGTTCACCTATTTTACAACACACCGAGCAGGCCATCCTTGTTCTAGCCTTCCAAGTGTCGAGCTTTCACGCTAAGCTTTCAATTTTCTGCATGCTTCTTGATTTCTATGAACTTACTGCCAGAGATTTGATGTACGGAGTCAGTCAACATGTTTTCTGTGCATCTACTCCAGTCCTCGGTCTTTTGTTGTTCTTGGTGTGTGAATACTGAGTATTTTTCTGGCTCTGTACTGAGTGTTTAGATGCGTGCCCTGCATCATGTGTCAGATTGGACTCAAATTCGCAGATACTGTTGATGCACGCCTTCCTTCCAGATGCTACCTGTCTACTTGAACTGAATCGTTAAAAGTCAGTGCTTGCAGCAGCCTGTGGGATCACAAGCCGGCCCTTCCAGAGCAGCCAGAATAGCACAGCAGCGAGCTGCTCGCGCTGCCATGGGAAGCACACACACTGTTGCTGATGTGGCAAACAGCACAAGGCCGGACAGTCACGGGAGTGATAAGAGTAAGGCTGCAGTGAAGAATTTAGAGTCTCTCAAAAATGTTCTGAAAACATCACAGTACAGCAAGGTATGGGGTTTCTTGAATTCTTCTTTGTCTACTCTGTCACCGGAGGTTGATCGCAAATTTCAATTTTGGCAGACCGGTTTCCATTCACTTCTGGCATCAGGGCAAGTACAGTTGCCTGTTGCTTGAATGCACGGGATGCGCAAGACGACGTGAATTAAGTATCCTTCTTGTGGCGATGGAATACTCCTCGTTTCCTGCTCCCTGTTAATCAAATCACTCACCATGTACGCGATTGGTGCAGGTAAAGAGTATTATTCAAGGCTTTGTCAAGTCACGGGACTCATCGTGCTTTGCACTTCAGCTTGCTGATACTGTCAGAGGTTGCAAGGAAGCTGAAAGTCTTGTTCTGAAGCTTTCGGCCGTTGTTCCCAGTGCCGCTCGGCGCGATTTCACATCTCAGCTTCAGGTGAGCTCCCACACACGACTACAGTATTTTCCTAAGTTGTAGTGTTTGGCGAGCGCTTCAATTCCCGTTGTCTTACAGTCGTTGTCGTTGCACGCCTGCTACAAGGCTCTAACTCACGACACAGATTTGTCACTCTTAGCGCGTTCTTGCGCGGCCCGAATACCTCTCAGAACGGCATCTTCTGTACTGTCTCTCGGCTGCTGCGCCGTAGTCTCTAGTATAGCTTGATTCTTGGATATCTCTTCTTGCTCCTTCTTGACACGCTCCCGCTGCTCCTCGAGGGCCCGATTCGCACGTGAAATGGCCGGGAATAGCTTATCATTGTTTTCCGCTAGAACAGCCGCAGCGAATAGACCAGCAGCGCCACCGCAGAGTAGCAACCAAACCTTTCCCTTGTTTACGACTTGACCAGGCTTCAAGGGCTTGGCAGCTTCCATTGCATCTGCCATAGTTGTCGTCTACAGTCAGTTGTCATAGCTTCAAATATGTTCGTAGTTAGAGCGGTATCCGCCAGAGCTGTCGCGCTTAATTCAAACAGGGTGTTTGCTGGCCTACCTGAACGTCAGCCATGACTGGGGATGAGCTTAGCAGAAGTGAAGTGGCAAGTGCGAGTGTGACCTCTCTGCATGATTTTCTTAGTCTTGACAAACAACTGCATTGAGTGGTCTGGAGGTACGCCCTTGGCATTGCGAAGGATCGCCTGTACCGCAGGCGTTGTTTCTGTACATCTGGGACAGAGTTTCTGTGAAATTGCGTCTTACAAGGTATCATATTAAGCTGAAATATCCAGGAGCTCGGCAGTCTCGACTTCCGGCGAAGCAGGCACTGGCTCAATATCTACGGGAGCGCTCTAGGGTGAAAACACATATGTAGTGTTACACAAACCGCTATATCGCTACAATAACAGTCAAACGATACATCAGTGGAAATAAGAAGGCGTTTCTGGCACCCTTCACTCATTTGCATGGTTAGGTGCGGTTGGGATGCGCCATGTGAGTTTAAGCTTCCATCGGAAAGTCGACGCTGCGCATAAATATTATTATGCAGCATGCGCGGTCGAAGTAAAAGGCGTTCAATTCGCTTGGAACTCAAACGAGCAGTTACTTTGTAGTGGCGTAGTTACTTGTTTAAGCTTCATGTGCACATGTCTTAGTCTTAGAGGCCTTCTCCATGCAAAGCTCTTACAGGAAGCTAGTCCTCAACACTCTAGAACGTGCTTCAAGGCGCAGCTAACCATCGTCGACCGAAGTAATCTGAAGATACCGAGTTTACATCTGGCGCAGTCGCAATGGAACCGTATGTAGTTTGGGGGGGTTTTGGGGTAATATCTCGGCTTCATTTTAAGTGACCCGTTCTTTTCCTGCAGGGGCTTTTTTCTAGAGGTGAACAGGCATTGAAAGAAGATGCGAAGGATTCGTTCGACATTAAGACTCCTGCACAGCCAACATCAGGCGGTTCACAGAAGCCTGGAAACATTAAATCGCCGATGGCATCTCAGAGTGATTCCAGGCAACCGACTTTGCATGCTTTCAAAAAGCCCAGTGGAAAGAAATGATGATATTACCGCGGTAGTAAGTTGTACTTTTGTTGAAAGTACACAACAACAAAGATTTACTGTTACCATTTTGGTCACAAGATGAAGGGCACAAGTATGAAGTGCTGTTTCTCAACCTGTGTTATCAGCATCTTGTCTAGAGCCACCATCACAGTACTTCTTTCTATGTTCAGTATGACATTGGAAACAAATCTGGTTGCTTTCTAAATACAAGCATTTAGCGTTGTGACAAATTCTATCTGATAGAGTCTGCCTCACTGGACTTTGCCAGTGAGTTCAATCAGCATGCATGTTTGTTGACATGCACAAAACATAGCAAAGTGATTCAGCATGCAGGTGGTTTAAGAAACTTCGTGTTACAAGATGGTATCTCTTGTCTCGTGATTGTTTAAGGTAGGCATGAATGACAATTGACTGATTCCTTAATTAATTGGGCCTGGAGACTGAACAGTGTAATCCAGTCTAGGAGAGCAGCTTTTTGTCTACACATTGCATGAACTCAGATTTCTAGCGGTACACAAGGGGGAAGTTAAGTTTCGGCGATTAAAAGATTGTTTTAACATCGTTAGTTCATGGTACGTTCACATAGCACATGCAAGAACTCTGAGCCAATTATTCTGGTGCAAAGCTCGAACACAAAGCTGTTACAGTTGTATTCGGAGCTCATCCCGGAAGATACTGTCTCTTCTGCTCGCGAGCCCGTGAAAGCACGCTCACTGACTCTCCACACTCCTTTGTCCGTACCGGCATCCATAACTTCGGCAAACGGAGAACCTTCTCAATTATGCTTATAGAAACAATTACAGCTACCAAATGCAGGGGGTATGATTGCCGATTTCGTAACTTTCATACGTACACTTGAACTACATGTATTTCGCGACACTGTCATTACCTTTTGAAAGTGCAAGAAATTGTCGTCACCGCTGGTTGAATGACCGCTGGTTGAATTTATCCCTACATTCATTGATTAGTTTGGGATACGCCTGTTAAGTAGACAGTAGCAAAGTGTTATGCGGTAAGAAAACAAATGCGCGAGACAGGAACATTGCACAGCATTTGAGAAGCTATAATATAGTGCGTTGATACATCGATCTCTTCGGCCTATGATCCTAAGCCGTAGCCAAGTCGCGGGCACAAAAATTGACGAACCGGAGTCACATCTCTTGCGAGTACAGATAGCTTTTCCGAGGTAGAATTGAAAAAATTAACCTGCTCTCCGTCTACGGAGCCCCAAGCCACGTTGGCTTTGGCCACGAGATAATATTCCGGCTCTTAACTTATTACGCAGCGATTAAGTGCATCCTTTCAAATGTTACGTGTCGCATTGAGAGATGCTGACTCTCTACCTTCTCGTACAATTTTATTGGTAGTCTCGAGTGCGAAATGCCAGACACGAGACGCCGTACCCTTTCCAGCAGTCTGTGGAAAACGTACAGTAGTATCTCGAGATACTTTACTCGCCGACTAGTGCAGTTAAGTAGACAAACTTGCACAACGTCTGAGTGAAAACTCCCGATAACCCGTGTACTCCAAGCCCGTAAGAGGTCTTGCTCAAATCCACTGTTGCTAGAATTTGTCCTTCTACATGTCACCATCTAGATCTATGCCTCTACTCTTAACGCTTCGTCTAGAGAACTTCTGTCGCGACGGAGCAATGCTCGGTCTCTGTAACGAACCCAGGATCAGGAGTCCGTGACTATGATAATACGCAATGCTCGTCAGGATGCCAAAGCATAGTAATCAGTCTCAATTCCTGTTTCTGGGCGACTATGATGACACCTTTGAGGAATGCTGTGCTATCCAAAGCCCCATACATCAGGAAGACAAAGGAATAGGAGAGGATGTATTCGAGATTCAGGAATATGATCCCACAGGACCTTGGTTGCCAGCTGAAGTTCCAAAACACACGGATGGACAACCGTGGGCGGACGATAATGTTGCAAAATTCCCTTTCGAGAGCCAAAAGCAAAGCCCTTTGCAAGCTAAGTCCTGCGGTAAGGTTATTCTCTCCGAAATTTAGCCAATATCCAAATTTCTACGTGCTTTCCAAGGCTGAACATGCGTATTCAAGAATCCGCATTGGCAAGTTATGCAATTTCGTATCCTTTTTCATTAAAAGCTTTGTACTGATGGCAGAGATACTCTTGCAAATCTTTCGAACTGGCGCTTGCGGTACGTGCGCAGTCCTGTGCTTGTAAAAATCTTACATAACCTGTGGTCGAGATAAGTCTTTTACCATGCCATCTTGTCGGAACTACTCGACCAACGAGTGCATGCTTTGTTGGATGGAAAGAGTCACAATTTAGTTGTACCCTTTCTGTAAAAAATTACTGAAAGCATAGATTCTATCTCGACTTGGTGCTCAGACATACTGTGCAGAGATGTAAAGCTTCATCAGATACTTCAAACAATCAGTACATGCACAGGTCCTGCATTCGAAGCTCTCACAGATTCACCTCCCTGTCCAATCACTGGGCCACCATCTACTGATATCTCTGATGAGCCCAGCTTTCCCAACTCTCAAACAACTGACTCTCCACTAGACAATGCGACAGAACGGGTTCCCAACACAAATCCGGGAGCCGACAGTAGAACTATTGGTGTTATGGCACCAGACCAAAGCGCATCCGCCATACAAAGATGCGGCACTCCGCCTTACCAGCCACAAACAAGCAGTGCCATAGTACCAGAAGCATCAAGAGATCAGGCACAGAGCTGCGCTAACTGCTACACTCAGGCTACAAACCAAGACCTGCCGCGTCCTTCCAGCAACCTCACTGCCTCTTGTCAGGAGATCAACGCAACGAGCACAGAGACGATGCCCTGCAACTCATTACAGCCCAGCGACCACGTGGCAGGTTGCAGGTTAGGGTCGACACAGCAGCGCCAAGAGCAGCTCACTGCAACTAGTACCCGTCCTCTAGTTTCTCTGGCTGAGATGCCTGTCTCGACAAGTATCCCTCCTACTGAACTTCAATCTCCTGTAGCTCCATCAGAGAACGCAAGCAACTCTTCTTGTTTGTGCCTTACAGGTGAGGAGTACAAGGCAGCTCCTGCATTGCTGCTTGCCTCAGAATCCAGTATTTCTCCTAAGACATGCAGCACAGATCCCATGACTCAATATGCCAACTACATTGCAAAGCAACGTGATCGTCTGCTCACTTCCATGTACAGCAAGTCGACACCACAAGAAGAAGTACCTGGGCTGCATGTCCAGATGATAAAGGAACCATCTGGTGTTACTGAGGACAGCTTCAGTCCAGAATGTCCTGAAGAGCTGGGATCGCTGTTGGAGGCAGCAGGTGTAGGTTGCCCTATCAGGGCCCGGCACCCTGGTACCCTTCCAGCGGCTCAAATGGAACCTGCTTCAGGTAATCAAGCAGTAAATTATCGACCGGGGCTAGCTGAAAGCACTGTGCCAACTCATACACAATCTACTGACAGAATCCCAGAAATCTCTCATCTTCTGCCCTCACATGTGCACCGAGTACCTGCAGATTTCTCTCTGAATTGACCAGAGGTGCACCGAATGCCTCAGTTCCTCCTGAACACCATCTGGAGACGAACAATCTCGCAGGATCTTATGCCTGCCTTTCAAACGACGGCCTAGCTCTCCACCTTTCACAATTGTGCAAGGACACCAGGCTGCAGTCACCAGCTTCTGGTTCTGCTTCACAACGTCACATCTCCCAGCAGTGCGACAGTGGTGATGGAGAAACTACAATCTCGGATTTTCTGCCCTGTGAGCGTGAAGCATGTGGATGGAACAAATCTTCTATGACCGAAGCTACACCTCCCAAGCTGAACAGCAGAGCCTCAGCAGCTGGAAACCAAGGGTATGAATTGCCTGTTGAGGACAATGATATGTCCTCTGCAAAGGAACTTTAGACTGAAGCACAAGGACAAGACAGGCATCCTTCATCTCCTTTGGCTGTACCAAACAAGAGCCTCCAAGCCTCCCAACTCCATGCTCTTCCATGCAAATCCCGCACCATGTCTCTTAACAAGTTGCCCGAGCTGCCTGGCAAACGTAATCTGCAACAGGTAGTCGGAGGCGCAGGGCTGAAGAGGGCTGTTTGTTTATTCTTTTCTGCAGTCAAACCTTGCTTAGCACCGGCTGAACAGCAAGCTGCTGGTGAAGCTCTTCGTAGTTCAGCACCTGTGCCTGCACTGCAAATTCATGAGAGTTTGCCTGAAGGGTACACAGCTGTTGGGTACACAGGCCGTCTCACAGCGCATGAAGTCAACCCACAGTTGCACAACAGAGCTCAGCATCCAGTTCATCCCAGTGCAATTGAGATGTGCAACAATGGCGCAGGCAAGAAAACACAGGCAGCACCCTGCCGGAATGTTCCTGCTGCACCATCTAACACAGAAGGTTTGTTGCTACATGTCACTGATACTCCTCTTCGTATTATTATGTTTTCACCATGTCACTTGATGCGGCTGCTTCTGGTAGGTACCCCTGGCATCCAACCTTAGTGCGCATCATCGCATCATTGCGTGCTCACTTGAGTAGCTGGTGTGATACTACAGATAACAAAAGAAGGGAGTATCATGACCAAGACGGTCAATCTCCGATGAAATCCCAACCTGGAGACAGAA
>JAULKQ010043946.1:0-26393 GCA_032356285.1 Smithsoniella earleae | reverse complement strand
GTTTGTGCTGGGAGCATCTGTTCCTGTGGCCACAGGGGTTCCTCTGCCCACCATGCAATGTCCTTTTAACATCCTGGTAGTAGTACTAACTGACATGGCCAGCGTTGGTGTGCTACTAGTGCAGGAAGCACCCGGGAAGGGGAGATGAAGGATACAGGTTTGTTCCGCTAAGCGTTGAGACTTACGGTAGATTAAGTAGGTCTGCCGACCGATTTGTTAGAGAATTAGCAGCGTTTGTGCAATTTGTGTACAAGGAGATGAGCGTGTCCTTGATTCGAGGCAATAGGTTCTTTTTCCAATGGCATGTGGGGTCTATGGCTAGGAATATTGGGCATGGCTTTCAACTAGGAGCTGAAGATCCGTCCTGTGATTGATTTTTGTTTTAAATTGGTTGTATCAACTGCAAGAATGGCGGTTGATATGCCTGAATATGCTTTACTTGCATCTGGTGCATTACGGCAGGGTCACTGGAGCACCCCAAACCAACTGTGAGCATGCCTGTCCTTGCGGCCACAGGGGTCCTCCACCATGCGATTTGTTGCTCCAAAATAGGCAGAAGCCGAGCCTTGTGCCACACTTTCGTTCAAAATCAAATGCGGTACGACTGCCGGAACGCAAGAATGCAAATCTGTTGTAAAGACTCATAAATCATGTTGAAAAGTGGCACAAAACACATTTTAACTAGCGATGGCTCGTCGAAAACGAGTTCTTGATATGCCACACTTTAAGTATCAGACAAGCAGCTTCAACAAGTGCTCATTGCGTAGGGTTCAAGCGGGTTTCGGAACCCTTTTGGCCCTGCTTTTCCGAACCTGTGCTTCTTGTCGAGGGACAGATTTTACGAAAGGTTTGTCCTTTTCTCATCAACATGTGCAGAAGTTATTGGATAAGTCTCGTTTCTTATCCGTCGTTTACTTTAAAAATGCAATCAAAGCAGGATCTACCATCAATTCAACAGTCGTACAAGCAGTGCGTCAGCCCATGCCAAAACCAGCGCTATTCCTACTCAACCCATCTACTTCCGCGCTAGCATTCCCTCCCATGTAAATAAATACAGGTTCATCATTCACATTCGATGTTCACAAGTTTCAGTAATGCTTACAATATGCCATGGCGGCGTCGGCCTCACCTGAAGTGTGATAAATCCCCATAAGCGCCCGCGTCTGAGGATAGTCATCCGCTAACGACGCGTACTTCGATGCTTTGCAGACACTTTTGTTATATATCTATGTTGGAAAAGCGCCAAACCCTTTCGGATTTAATTGTCTGAGATATTACTGTGTCGGCTATATAGTGTACTCCTGAGTGACCTCGCTCGCACTCTCAACAATCTACTTGTGATAATATTGTATTATCACAGAAGCCGGATATTTTGCCATTGGACGCAGAATCTCAGAGCTGACAACAAGCAGGGCACCTGCGGCCACATATGTGCACATGCGAATGGGTCCTGCACGCGGGAAAGTGCGAATTTCACGTGAACACTGAACTACATGCTGCATGGAGACCATGAACAACAGCGACCTTTCACCAAAGGAAACAAAACAGACAAGGTCATTTCACAGTACCATAAGGTCACGTGCGAAATGGCTCGACTCAAAGCCCTCCATCCAGAAAGCCGGGCAACTGAGATGGCAATAGGCGTCCGAAACGAAGCCTGTTTAACGTGAGAAATTAT
Organism: Smithsoniella earleae; assembly: GCA_032356285.1. Taxonomy (NCBI): domain Eukaryota; kingdom Viridiplantae; phylum Chlorophyta; class Ulvophyceae; genus Smithsoniella; species Smithsoniella earleae. The sequence goes on along the minus strand of JAULKQ010043946.1, from coordinate 24,715 downwards.
CAATGAAACGGAAGCGATAAACGTCCCAGGACCTTCCCAAAGCATGCATGAATCCGGACAAAACAGGAATCGCCATTGATATATTTGACACATTGTAGTCGTACCCTACCTTCGAGACTTCACATCACAACAATTCAGGAGTTTCATTTATGAGCTGCTGGATGGGACCAGGATGTTACTATACTCCAAGGTAAAATGCACGTGTTGAGGAGTGCGGTGTTACTGTGAAGGTAGAGATTGAAAACAAAAGCATGAGTGGTGGAGTAGAGGCGTTTCCCTTCCATTCAACGAAGGTAAATAGCATTTCATGCGCTCACTTTGTTCAGTTGACTTTAGCTTGTGCTTCAGGATGTAACACCGCAATTGTAGACTGCAGTCATTATGGCACAAAGAACATGTTGGAAGAGATGCTTGTGTTACTGTCTCTTGTACAATGTAGATCGTCGATACATTATTCAAGTTTACGTGTCTGATGAGCTGAGTTTACCGCTACTCTTGCGTTATGCTTATTCCGGAAGCTGGAGCATTTGCGAATCGATGTCTCCACGTGCGCTGACTAGAGCTGCACACGAAACCTTGTGACATAATCGATTCCGACACCACATTTACAGGTTGTATATTTCATACGGCATGGGACCGGATTCCACAATATCTTGGCAAACGGAGGTGATTACTTGAGGTGCGCATGGAGCGAGAAGCATGTAACTCCATGCTACAATAGTCTCAGTACAAAGGTAACGTTTAACACTCATATTTATACAGCTGGGATTACTTTGATGCGCATCTAACAAGGGACGGCTGGGAACAAGCTCACGCTGCGGGCCAGCACTTAAGAGCAAAGAACGTAAATGTACGCAGCAGCCTGCAAGCCTCGTTTACCAAAGTAGCTTGCACATGATATCAAGAGTTTTGGGTGCCTTTTGTGTGTACCTGGTACTTGGTTGCTGAGCTCTAGTTGCATGGCCTCGTTCAGCCAGTCTCATTAAGACGAACGAGCTTACAGTACTGAAAGAGGCACGTAATTTGCTGAATCACTAAGAAGTACTCAGAGGTGAGATTGCAACTGTAAGCTTGTACAGCGGGAGGTCCTGTGATGTCCTGTTATCAGGTGTGATCAAGTGTTGCGAACACAACACAGCGTCAAGTCTCCAGTCCACATATAACACTAAAAGGAGCGAATCCTCCTGAGTCTCAAATTTTGGCACTTCGTTTGCGAGTGAAAATCAGGGGTCTTGCGTGCGCACAGTATGCCAACCTTGTTCAGGTTGAACTCATTGTATCATCACCCATGACGAGGTGCTTGGAGACAGCAGCTGGATTATTTGGAACACCCACGAATGGAAGTGGAGTTTTGAATAATGCATTGTGGATGAATGAGATAGACGAAGTTAAAGGAAAGTGCACTGGCCACGCATCCATCGGGGTGCCAAACGTACCGATTATCGCTCACGAGCTATGTCGTGAGACGCTAGGAGTGCGACAACCTTTTCAAAGCACTGCTGCATAAGTTCATGGAATTGCGTGTTTGCGTGTCTTGCACAGCCCTTCATGCAATTTATTGTTAATGATGCCCGTTCGGAGCAGGTGGAGCCATGCAACCGCAGGCATAGCATAACCGAACTTAGACAACAATTTCCTGGTGTGGACTTCGATCATATCACGAGTGATGAAGATGATTTGTGGCAGCCTCATGATACCGAGATGTTCGAGGAGACACTGAACCGCGCCCAAGAGTTTGGACATTGGCTGATGAATCGCCCTGAAAAACGCATCGCCGTTGTATCACACGCTGGCTTCCTGTTCGCATTCTTCCACAACATGGCCAAGAACAACCGAAGCCCTCAGCTACGACGTGAGATGCAGACTTGTTTTAAGAACTGTGAAATCCGAACCATGGTTCTTGCAGACACGCGAAAAAACCTCAGCTCCTCACAGGCATCGGACCCTATTTATTTTAAGGGTTGTGAATCATTGGATTAGGCTGCTGTTCAGATCGCAGGGTACTAAGATAATGTGTATGGACTGTAACACGTTGCTGACCCTAAGGTCTACAGGAATCTGTGACGCTATAATGTCGTTAATATGGATCTGCACCAGCCGTGAACCTTGATGCACTTGCTTTCGTTCGCTTTTATTTGCCGTGATCCTGCTTCAGTTCATGCATGTCTTCCCGCTGCTAGCACACGAAGTCCCATGAATATATTTCCGTACCGTATTTTACGGATGGTATAGACGCGCCCCTGACGATACAACACCAATCTGTACCAGCTTATCTCATAATGATGGCTGTGCGTTCAGTGTGTGTGTTGGTACACCGCCTATCTCGAATAAACATACCACGGGTGCGCACGGAGGGGATCGTGGGCACCCGATGTCCTGCACGCATACTATAAACACACTGTCCACTGGGAAATCGTCACGGGGGAGAATAAAAGGCACAGATCATATTCATATCCTCGTCGTACTATCACGACTCGGTACTTCATCGACTCTAGCTGCTTGTCACCAGCGGAAAATTTCAGATAGCCTTTTTTTATCGCCCAGATCTTGCGCATGTTGCATTCTTTTGCACTGGTGTATCGTTCGATTCTGGTGAGAAGTGCCGCTATCTCATAGCCTAGATTGCCTCGAAGTGTGATCGTTAGTCAAATTGTTGATAGAAGGGCGGCATTAGTAGTGGTTAGGTTTGAAGAGCATTGCTGGAGTTGCATTACCTACGTAGAGTACATTTCGTCTTCGTAGCGAGGGTCGCATGTGCAGTTGTAGTAGTCCACCCTAGTCAATCATCACCCAATATCAAAGTCTCGCTCCAATGATCCACTGTGAAATCTTCAGTTCAAACCGAAGGTACATTTCTAACGCACATTCTTTGTGGCCGTGACGTGGCCAAGTAGGTAACCAATGCAAGGGGACTTGTCGACTCATGCCCGCCAAAAATGGTGTAAAAGTCTTGTTTGAGCCTGATTTAATCTTTTGTTTTTTGAACCACTGTGTAGAGTAAAATGGAGACAGGCTATCGTGTGCCACACAGCACTGTCCAGCCCAATTGAAGTGAGTACCGGAATGCTTGAAGGCGAATCGGGACAATCGAACCGAGTCAACAACAGAGAGTAATTTAACATCTTAATCTCATTCTATTATTGACACAGCTGATTGTCCTGGCATAGTACATTGCAACGCCGTAGGCTGGTTAAGGGTATCGTGATGAAAGTCCTAAGCTTGCTGCAGCCCATGATACGGCTTGCGCAGCAATGAACCTGAACAGGGTTTGTTCACAAACTCACAGTCATCGTGCTTTTAAACTTCGCTATCTGCTTTATGTATGCCACACGCGCGAAGAAGGTCTAGCTAGGGGCAACCAAGAACGCATGTCTTGCGCCCCAGTTCAGCTACAAACAGGTTTGTCTGTACTAATGTCATCACCCAGCAAAAGAAGATAAATGTCATAATAAAAGATAAATCTCTCTTGTCACTTTAGGTAGTTGGTTGCAAGGTCTGCCCCACGGGCCCCAGTTGGCTATCCTCGCTCTGGTAGTTGGTGGTTGGACTTGTGCACAAATGTTACATTGATTTGTCAATACCATACTCAGGCTCCTGATGTCAGTACTTCTCGGTAAGGATAACAGGGTAGCTAGTACCATCCATCTGCATGTTGTATATGCCATGTGGACGGAAATATCTCGAAAATGGCTCCAGTATCAACACATCGGGCACACGTATGGTCATACAGACACGCTCGAGTGCAAGGTGAGTTACACATGCACTTACTTCTATGAATTATTAATTTGCGTTGTTAGCAACAGGGATTCTGGAATATTACTGTGCAGCACTGGAGCATCGGGTTCCTTGGACCGCTTAAGCTTGAAGCCTAGCATAATTATGTGCTGTATTCGCCGTACATGTTCACTGCGAATAGTCACAGTCTTCAAAAAATTGCTGTGCTATCCCTGTGATAGTTGCTGCTCTTATTGCAGCGGTTTGGTTGGCACCATGCTTCACACAGCTTGACGCTCAGGGTTGGATGGATTCGTACACGCGGTTGTGCTCCGTGGCTTGATGAATACTCAGAACCTACAAACATTCGCCCCATTATTTCGGTCACGGCTACGTCACAGATTTCAGTGCCTATACTGCAATATACTGACGAAAGTCACCATGCATGAGTTGGGGCCCTTGAACTGGGGCGCATCTTGCAACAATGCTCGTCTCCATGGTATTACGTTGGGATCTACAGTGCTGAGGAGAGAAGAACGCCATTCTAATCAAATTCAGCAAGCCTAATTACAACATTCCCGCTTAAAAATAATTATATCTTTCTTCGTAGCGAGACTTATCAAGAGGAACAGTATGGCCGGGCGCAACACCTTCAGCAATGGTATTGTGGCCTATCCCTGCCATTCGACAAAGGTACTTCACTGCACCAGAACCTACGAATATATTCATTTTCGAACCGTTTTAGTTCTTTGTTTGTTCTCTGTGGTGCAAGAGTTTAAATCATTGTAGTCTGTGACGTTAGCGTTGCCACAATCAGAGGTGTGGCGAGGCAGAGAATATATTCTTGAATGGAAGGGCAAGTTATCATATAAGAGTGTTTATATCTAGCATGTGACCTTGTGGTTTCCATTTTAGCAGCGCCTTACATGCTGAAGGTGAACCAGCTGGATTATCACTATGTCTAATACCCGGAGAATCTTTCCATATTACACTGAATATTCCATTTTGTTATTTTTACAGGTAATCCAATTCATCCGGCATGGAATTGGATTCCATAACAACTTGGAAGACCCAGCCCTGTACTGCAGGTTCGTGCATCTTTCTGGAAACCATAAGTTCAAGGTTGCACAAGTCATGAGAATATTTTGACATATTGCAAGTGTTTCGTTGCAGCTGGGATTACCACGACGCCCACTTGACCAGGGAAGGATGGGAGCAAGCGCACGCAGCTGGCGAGCACTTGAGAGCGAACAAGCTAAATGTGTGCGACACTCATGGATATCAGCTTGGACACAACATATCGTACCGAAAAAAGCTATTTTAAAGACGAGAACGGCGATTTTGTAGCTATTACAGTGTCTATATGCCGGGAATCTGTCTTCTTGACAGTGCTTGAAAACAGGAGTCCATGACGTGTTCCAACAGACTTCCGAATAATTATGATTCCTCGCATCTCATAGCAAATTTCCATAGACAATACTACAAGAAATTGAGCTGTACATAGCTCTGTCACGTGAAAATTGGTCGAAGAGCCTATACGAACCCCCCAGCGCTCCATACGCATACAATCTAGCGCTACACGATATTTGAATGATGTTGTCTAAGTACGCGCTTTTGTCATGTTCAACTCACTGCATACTGGATCGAGAATACCAGCCTAACGCCACCTACTTTTTTAGTCGCGCGACGGAGATTTCAACAGATGACATATCTCAAGTGTTCATATGTTTCAAACCCAAGATTAGAAAAGCTCAATGCTACTCGCACATAAAGTTTTCCGTTTATGTGGCAGTATGGGCTTGAATCCCTCGGTCCATCCGAAATAAAAGGTCGCGTATGTGTACAACATGTGCAGGTGGAGCTGATTGTTTCGTCACCTTTAACAAGATGTTTAGAGACAGCAGCTGGGATATTCGGCACCCATTTACGCAATGGTAACAGTGACATGAATTTCCCAAACGGGACTTGGATGTCGAAAACAGAAGAAGTCCAGGGTAAATGCACTGGCCATTCAGCCATAGGACTTCCAGATGTTCCAGTTGTTGCTCACGAAATCTGCCGTGAGACTCTGGGAGTAAGTCACTCTATCTGCGAGCATGCGTAAAGTTTTCCCCTGACCGCTGTCGGCAAAATGAAGAGGCTAGAAAGTCACGCCACAGAGTAACTGGTTCGTATGCAAGTTCATCTACATTTCGTCACCCCGATAAACTGCACTTTTAGTTTCTGCAGAGTGCATTGGAGCTCTTCGTGACTCGGCTGGCTACCATACGTGTTCACCACATCCCTTCACTTGACCATAGGCATATCTCTTCGAGTACAGGATCTAGTGCCTGTAGGTACATCCATGTGATCGAAGACAAAGTATATCAGAAACACGGCAACAGTTTCCTGGTGTAGACTTTGGACTGATCACCTCCGACGAAGATGCTATGTGGAAGCCTGATATTCGCGAATTGCCTGATGGCTTATGCAACCGTGGGCGCATATTCGCCGAGTGGCTGATGAGCCGCCCAGAACAGAACATCGCTGTGGTGTCACATTCAGGATTCCTGTACGCCTTCTTTCAAAACTTTGGGGATGGCTGCAGCGCTCAACACACTGCGGAAATGCAACAGCACTTTGCTAACTGTGAAGTCCGCACTTTGATCCTCGCAGATCCTGAATCGAAGCACTCACAAACCTCAAATAAATCTGATCCGTTTTATTTTCCGGGTGGTGGACACCGATCTAAGAAAACTTGGAAGGTAAAGCAGCTCGTTGGTGCCATACACTGAGCCGCATCGCAGGTTTTGCTTGAAAAGCTAATTACAGACGTAGTACCGCGCTCACAGCTATTTTGGAGTTGTTTGAATAGTCAGGTCGCCGCAAATGGACAGAAATCTTTTCTAGTTCCAACACTAGCATTAGGACGTTTTTTCATTTGTTTTTGTGGGTTGTACATATAGTATGAATGATGGCAGCTGCACCATGTAAACAATTTTCCTTGGTCTGCTTGCACTTTTAACAGCTTCCTCAGTGAACAAAGTTTCGCATGCGTTGCCACACAAACAAAGAATGGTTTGAGTAGACTTCCTTATTTTGAATCTTGAAAACAAAGAATCGGGAAGTGCGCCAACTTTGGTGTCTCTTGGCTCAACTTGGGATTGGTTCGTGAAAACGGTTCGTTAGAAGTACTAGAGGACTATCGTGTTGCATTTAACGTCCGACCTGCAACTGTTGTAAGTACAGGTGTATTGGTGTGATGCAGACATCGACGGTTCCCGTGACGATTCCACGGTGTTGAATGATCTATCATGACACCGCGAACCACTATATGTACGACATAATAGAGGTCAACAATAAATTAAATCCAGTACGGATTTGGCGCTTTTCGGTTCCTAACACACGGAATGAGGATTACTATTAAGTACTGTGCATGACTAATAATTTCGACATGACATGTTCTGGGAGTTGGATTTTTTTTTTTTCCGACAGAACCCTGCATGGAGGGCCTGTCGAAGGAGGCACACAGGTACTACAGCGCGCGAATGTACAGTAAAATTGTACATCAAAATTTGGTGTGGACAGTTGTGTTGCAGTCGTCTATGAATCAACTAATCCGAAACAAGCGATATTTGCCTTCATATGCTCAAGCAGCAATACCTCTGGAAGGTCATCAGTCAAGGACAGAATATTTCTTTAAACTGAGGGAGAGCGAGTGTCGACCACATCCGTTGCTTACTAGGTTACCTATCGTGCAACACACTTGATGTCTGCAAATCGCTGGTCAAAACATCCACCGCCTCTTAGGTAATTAATCGAAGTCTGGGATGTTGCTAGACAAGCCACTGCAAAGCATTGGAAAGTTTGTTTAGTCACTTTATCGCCCTACGCAACATCCACAATGGTGGCGCAACCACGGAAAGGTGGAGCAACTCGCTCTTCTACGCTACTGAGCGCTGGAGGCAGCAGTGGTACGAATATGTTCTTGTATTTAAGTGCACAGTGTAAACAACGAATGTCTTCACGCTAAAGAGCGTCGTGAGTATGCTGTTCAGTGAAGCGCTAGCATTGACAACATATTTACTGTCGTTTCGTTTCCAAGGAATGCATACAAAGCGAAACTCGCAGTAGATAAGGGTTTTACTACACTAAGATATTCAATTGAATCAAGCGTGTTGAGTTTAGGAGGCCTGCTGGGGATCGTCGATTCCAACAATTCACGCAACCTGGCAAGCAACAGGCCTAGAATCGAAGCTCCTTCCCGTAGCCCTTTGCTTAGTATCATGGAAAAGTTTCTCCCTACTATTGATGTTGCAAATTCGAAACTACTGGAAGGCGGGACTCCTGTGACCAACGCATTCGTTCTAGAGGAAGTGAGTGACGGCTCGTCATGCGAGGATTCTCCTAGACAGTTGGTGCGAAGCGATTCTGATGAAGCTGCAGAATGCTCCCCTTCATCCAGCTCCGGGGAACACAAGGATGGCGATGTTGGAACTACGGCAGTTGGAAGAAGTGACGCCTCTGAAGAGAGACCACAAGTACAAATCAAACTTACGTGTGGATTACTGGATTTGAAGGACGATGCTGCATTTCGTGCAGCAGAAGCAGCTGTTAACGTTGACACGATTTCAGACTCCCGTGACATTCTGAATGTTCAAGACATTCCGGGCTCGCAACCCTCTCTGCAAACACTTCAAGACAAAACACTGTCTGATAGCGCTTGCGTAATTACGCAAAACTCAAGTCACAAAGTAGAGAAGAGAAAGCTTGTTGAGATTCTCGAGGAGCCCACAAACCATAATGAAGTTGCCTAGATTTTGCACATGTAGCACAATGACGTTGCCATTCGTGGTATGCTCGAGGATATCAACATGAACTTGAAGATTGTACAGATGTGTTAGAGCAATAGTAATGGCGTCCAGTTGCTGAGTGATATGGCTTGGTGACAGTGGTAAGTGAGACTTGCTCGATCACAACATATACTCCATTTGTCAATCTGTATTCATCAACTGGTTTTCAAAGATAACGATCTAGCTTGCTCTAGTGTCATCTGCGACGTTGATAACTGGTTACGCTCATGACTTTGTATGCTGTACTAAATGATTCCCTGACAACCCAGTGCACTGCAGGCAAACAGCGTTCAACCCTGCAGTTACAAGAAAGAATGTTAATAGACGAGCTCGTTTAACAAGCTGGATTAACATGGCCACATGGCTAAGGGATTCACACATGCACTCACATTGTCCTTGACACAGTTTGTAAACCGTAGGAGTTTGTTGCAACTCGTGCTTCTATCACCTGATTTTAGTTTAGTTGGACCTTGTAAAGCCGATGAGCACTTAGGCTAAAATACAACATGACACACATAACGGTGCTTGTAACACTCAGCTTTCAGTTTTACAGCAGCGATCATATCATCAACAGCTCGCATTATTGGGTCACATATTATCTTAGAACAGACTGTTTGCATTATATCATACATCCTCATATCGAACCATGAGTAAGTTTAAGAGTTGGATGCACCACGTTAATAACATTCGGCGGGTTGTTCTGCACTGCTTAAATGGCATATTTCAAAGTAAACCACATTTGTACATCGATACGAAGCTCGTCAACACGTAATATTTGTTCAACTATCGTTCTTTTGACCCAGAAAGAGAACAAAAGAAATGGACGCATTTCGGCCACGCGTGTAGCACACTAAGTCAAAACCGAGAAAAGACTTACGAGGCGAGATGACGGCCAAGAGAAGAACTGCTGTGTCTCAGTTGAATGAGTAGTAAGTGCGTGATGTCACTACTTGCAGGGTTCAGAGGGTACACTAAAAAGGCTCGTAGTGTTTGTGCACACGTTAACAGAGCCTATAGTTCCTTGTTTCCCACTCTTAGTCGTGTAGAAACTCTTTGTGGCTTAAGCTATTGGCAAAATGATGTTTATTGTGGGTTCGGAACACCGCCTTTGCCTAGGCTCACTGTTGATGCAGTACCCATTGTGCATCACCCGTTGTACTCTGCCCCCAAGCTTGCTAGTCGCCACAGATTCCCCATGCAAGTTTTCCAAACAATCCACGATCGACTTTTACGAACAGGAGTGGTACACCCAGATCAAGTACGTCTCCTGCGGTAGATTCTACAGTGTACAGATTTCGATTTTTCATTACTTATTCTGCTACCATCAAGTTATGAAGTATCAGTACCTCTCAAATAAATGGTTCATCAAATAAATCATAACTGGATGCTTTTGCTTGGGCCTCCTTGCTTTCAGTAGCGTGTCTGTACCCATAATAATGTGAACCTATTTCAATCATGCCGATGAAATCTCTCACAGTAGCTACTCAACCAGATGCAACCGCGTGCATGATACAGAATTGTAAGATTCATATAAATTTCAATGCTTTGTGGTTCCTTTCTCCAGGTAATTCTTCCGCAGGCTCTACCATCCTTGGAAATGCTGCATTTAGCCCATCAACCTCGGTATGTTTCGGATTTTATCGGATCTCAGCTGAGTAACGAGATCAAGAGGCCTATTGGATTTCAAGATACGATAGATGAGAACGTGCTTATCAACCGAACTTTGTGGGAAGTCTCAGGTACGCCTGGCTCAACGAGCTCTTCCTCGAAACTCAGACTTAAGCGGCAGGGCAAATAATGCTGTAACTTGTGCAATTCATTTTCTCAAAAGTGATACTTCCAACAGTGCCGAGTCCCGTCTTACGTATGTGGCACTGCCAGACGCAATCAAGTTATACTTCAGGTGTCTCTTCAATTTTCATAGTTGAAAGGCTATCATGAGTACCAATTTCAGGGTTGGCAATAGATACCCTAAAAACATGCATAAAACACCTATCGTATTGTATCCGCTCCTTGTACTGCCACGTCCTCACCTTGTTTCAAGTTGCGTCACTAGTGGAAACCTGTAACAATTTCACATAAAATACATGTAGTGCTAATGCAGACCCACATTAATAAATTTTCAGGAGCGAAAAGTGTCCACTTCTCGACCCAAGTATGTAGGTTTTCGAATCGTGCACAGTGCGCTATGCGGCCGAGGGGATCCTGCTGGGACAAGCCCGAGGAAATCTGTTCACAGTTCTCGCGAATTCGCGCGTAGTTGTCAAAAGAAGCTGCTCCACCATTTCACTTACACTACATTGCCGTGCGAATCTATGCTATGCATTAATTGTCAGCAGACTATCGCATCCGGTCAATCGTACACGCCGAATTCACCGTGCCAGGCTCATACGCGATAATTTTGTCGTATTTTGAGGCAAAGTTTATTACATAAGTGCCCTCTACGGAAAGTTTTCGTCTTGGTGAAGCTTTGTGCTCGAGCTGGTAGCTGAATCGGGTTTTCCAAGGTTCAATTACGGTAGAGTGGACTATTTTTAACCGGGTTTGGTGCACAAGTCAAGGCAACGAATTCAAGGCGAATGGAAGGTTTACATTGTGCTGAGAGCGGGCTCGGGCCTGGGCTAGGACTACTATTACCCAACACCAAAGACTTAGAATAACTACTGCACAAGGTATATGAATGAATGGTACTAAAGCAACAACCTAGGGCGATGCTATAATCTCACACCTTAGGATCAGAACTTTCCTGAATATTGTTCGCATCAGCTCATACAGAGGTAAATTATCGTCTTGTTCACTGATTTTACATTTTTTCATGCTAGATTTGCATTACCTTGTAAAACTCAAGAATTGGATAGTCTGTGAGTGTTTAACTCGGCGTAAACATGGTTGGTGACGAAGGCTTCATGTTCTAGCATGCTATCTCGACGTGTTGCCTTCACCCATCTGTGGCTGGGACCGATCTCGCCCAATTATGGCTCGATTACAAGCTTGTAAGAACAAAAACAATTTAAAAGAACTCGATAATTATGACTCCAGCTGTACTGAGACTCACGGATGATTCCGTACTGTTGAATTGCTGTAATTGGCCATGTTCGGATTTGAAAATTGGGGCCCAGGTTCCGGACTTCTCAGGAGCCACTCAAGGCACGGTACAACACAAAAACTTTCAAATAACGTCTTAATATGAATATATTTTTAATTTTATGGTTTCTTCGTTTCGAATTACATTGTTGATTACAGAGATATCCGAAAACATCCCTTGCGGCACATCTTCTCACAGACTCGAATTGCATCCCATTGTGTACCATCGCGCCAGAAGTGCTAACATAAGCTCATAATGGCTTATGATGTATCCTACATGAACGATACCCGCTCTCAACATGTGATCGTTCACTCCACTGATTCTCAGCACGTCATTTCATAGCGCTTGTTATCAAAAGGTAGCAGCATGCCAGGTGTTATGCATACTCATAATGTACTATAGTTTAATAGAGTCGAGCTGTGAAAGTAGCTCAATATACAGAAGCACCACCGTGCCAACACAAGAGCACGATGCAAATCCCTCGGCAATCACTTGTAACACGTGTCGAAAAACTACTTTTTTTACAATTAATGGCTCGTCGACAATAAGTACTACAGTTTTTGCCATCCTGCTTTCCGACGCGGATAATGTACTTGAACAATTATCGGATGGTCGAACAAACCCGACGGAAAGTCTGTCACAGATCTCGTGAATTCAATCGTACATATCAATACAAAGCTCTTTTGACCTTGGGCTTCCATGTCAAATTGCAGGCGGCCCCGGGTTCCTTACTTGTAGGTAGATCAAGTATTCGCTTTGTTCCTTCGAACCAGTACTATTCCAAACCAGTGTTTTGTTGAGCTCGCCAGATTAAAGTTCAGGTTTCTTGATCAAGTGTCATGAATTTATCACAAGTCGATTTTGAACACGGGTGACGAAGGTTTGCGTAGAGTTTTCCATCGTGCCAGCGCACTCGTAGTGGCATGTCGATACTGGGGCTCACCCCTTCGTACAGGAGAACAGAGTATGACCTTCCAAGCCTACAATGACGATTTGAAATCCTGTTATGGCATAAATATTGCTCAAGCTCCTTACATGAACGCCGTGAGGGCATCAAGTCAGGAGTGGGTGACGTTGAAGGCAGGAGCGCTTCGGATGGAAGCCTGGCTTTCAGAAAATCGCTTATCTAAGGAATATATGGTAGCTGCTTTGGCTCTTACGCTGTTTTGCTGCGTCCAAGGCCCAGTTTCTCTCTGATATCACGGAGACCACACTGGTTACTTGGGTTGTGCGCATGTCCAACAATGTTAGTGCTGTCTCGTGTTCTCTAATCAAGACCGTTATACAATATATGTTCATAGAAGGCCCTTGCAAATGCCCTGGCAAAGAAGAGCGGAGACAAAGGGAGGCCAAGATGCAAGCCAGCCGACAGAAAAGGACGGCTATATATATTTATCAGTAATAAAAGGGGGTTGCAGTGTTTCCACAGGGCAGGCAAGAACTGCCAACCCGCGCATCAAAGGCACTAAGTGCAAGCAAATTTACAATTGTACTCAGGAAGTCATCGTTGATGTTGCAATTAATTGTCTGGAGCGTAGGAGTATTTGTGACGGAACCTGACAAATGTGAAAATCGGCATGCTTGAACAAGAAGAAATCACCACTGATCACGTGTATGCTGAGCTGAGTGTTCATCAAGTCTTATAGTATTTCACTTTTATACGGTAAGTTGAGAAATTTCAGCTCAACTGTACATACAGTAGGCTTGGCTCCAGTAGACGGTGTTTCCCACCCAGCGGAGCAACTTGTGCTACCTCTGGATGAGTGCAATGCGAGCCCAGGCTTTCAGGCATCCAATTATTCTGATTCACGGTTCTTTCCACACCACCATCAATGTAGCGCACAGTCCCATACAAAAAAGAGAGCGGCGAAAATCGTAGATTTGACACACTGTGCACTACAAAAAACCAGCTGCAAGAAGTGGTCGATTTCTGATGAAGACAGAACCTGTGAGGTAGCAATAATCACAGCACCCACAGGCGCCTGCAATTGAGCATGTACATTTGCAAGACATAAATACTGTAGCCGTTAGTGATACCATGCTGTAGATCGGGATGTTGTGATTTGAGCGCATGAAGGCAGAATCTGCTGAGCGCCCCGAGCTGATTGTTACACCCTGTGCACAATAGATGGCGAGATAGATATTTAGGGCAGGACCTTGTGACCTGCACCTGAGTGGTTACCAGGGGACCTGACCGATGGCCGGAGTGAGTCACCCTTGTTAGTCCGTCATCCTGTCAAGGGAGCCCGGTGCCATGTCTTCTGCTTTCTTGGGCTACCCTGGTCTTCCCAGGTGTCATTTATTCAGCTCTTTTTATTCAGAGCTTACACCTCTTATAGCACAAGTGGGCAGAGTTGAGATCCACATGAAATTGTGATACCCTGAAGTTGAATTAACCCTATTGCATTAAACACGTAGCCTCAAACATAACAGGTGATTCATCTGCGATGAGTTAGAAATGACTAGTCCGTCGTAAAGCCAGGCTCAAAGTACCGTTCCGCTCAGGCTCTTCCTTACCACAGTGCTGGGCTGTTGAAGTTGCTGGGTCCTGTCTAAAAACGATTAGACCATAATTTAGATGCGTAGTTTGTCTCCGGCCACTAGAAAGTCGAAAAAGTAGGCACCATTTGTTCGCAGTTGTTTCAGCAGCAGGGGATCAGTGGAGTTGGAAAGTAATTTTACAAGAGTCTTTGGTTCGCTCAGGAATGAAAATTCCCAACCTTCAGGTTGATCCTTTTTTTTTCACCTGCGCCAAAATTGGGTTCAAATGCCGCCAAATGGTAAATTTTACAAATTTTCCCCATCTAGGTTATGTGGAAGCCCTAGCCGTAGAAGAAGCGCACTCGTCACTCGAAAACAATTGCCTGAGGGACATGATTCAACCGGTTTTATCTCGCATTCTTAGTACTTGTTATTGGCGCTCCATGCACATGCGTTTGCGTTCCCGGGATAAGTGCTCGGCGCTAGTTACCACTGGAGGATTGAAAACTTTGCGTTTAATTTGAGTTGAAAGCTAAATCATCTGTTTTCCTGAGCTGTGTACTCTTGAGGACAAGAGGCTGTGCGCGCCCTGCGGACGACCGCGCGTACGCATTCCCCTCTCCGCTAATGTGTAGCAAGGTTGGAGTCACCAGGGCTTCCTGTTTGTTCACAGGGACGATATTGACAGCAGAGCTGGCATTAGAGTACGGGATAGCATGCAACACCGCGGGGGGGACACACCACGCGCAATGGTCAACCGGATCCGGCTTCTGTATCATCAACGACCTCGCAATCACTGCGATGCTTCTGAGACGCACCAGGCGTCACGCGGTACGCCGCGTCCTGATCCTGGACCTAGACGTCCACCAAGGCGACGGCACGGCGGAAATTTTAACGCCGGAGCGCGGCGGAATTCCCGGCGGCGGGGGGCGGGGGCGGGTCCGCCGCGCGGCGGGCCGCCCGGCGCGCCCGGGCGGGGCGCGCGCGCCCCGCGCGCGCCGTCTCAGGTCGACGCGATGCTCGGTGACATTGACTCGCAGGTTCGGCGGTGCGTGTCTGCGTGCGCGGACGGCGTGTTCACCTGCAGCGTTCATGCGGAGAAGAATTTCCCGGCGCGAAAGCATCCCAGCACGTTGGATGTCGGTCTTCCCGATGACGTGACGGATGCGGCGTATCTCCGGTGCTCCCTCGCTTCTAACCTCGCACTGCCTTGTAGCAGTACGCCACCGTTAAGTTGATTTAGACAACACAAGATGACATACACGTGGACGGTGCCGTGTACGCCAACACTTCTGAGCTTCTCAATTTCTTGCGTCGCTTAGCAGTGGTCATGATGTGGCTGCGTCACGCTTCGTTGCACCTCACACGCTTACGCCACGTCAGTCAAGTGAACGCTGGATGCGTCGAATTTCAAAAATTGCCGTTCGAAACTTCATCAAGTCTGTCCAATTTTGTCGAAGTTCTCAGAGGCTCAAACCTATTGGTGGGTGCCCTTAGATGTTGCAGTCAATCAAGCAAAGCCCTCACCACTCAATTGAAGTCTTCTCTGTGGGTGCACTTGCTTCCTTTGACCACTGCAGATGTTGTGGAGGCTTTGACTAACGCCTTCGGCACTGCAGGCATTTGAAAAATGTCGGGGAGTGCATGAAGAGTGCTTGTTAAAGCCGATAGAGATTTAGAACAGAAACCGATGCTTCCCGAACTTGACAGAGATGTAGCCGAACCAAATGCAAATTTGAGTGCTCATAATTGTAATGAGCTACGCAATGATGTAGCTAAGTACACTCAGTGGTTACTGTACAAATGATGTAACACGGTTGAACACAACCTTATCCTGTGATAAGATCCAATGCAGAGACCGAGAACAGATTGATTGTACATGCATGAGTGGGTGCCCAGCCCTGAGTTTGATACACTTTGTAGGGGAAAGCACCATGCATTATGTTCTCTTGAATGCATTCTGATTGAATTAGATGAGCCAGCACTGCCGAACATCAAAGGCGGTTTGCTTTGTTGGTTGTATCTCACCACAAACTAGTACAATGTTAATTGAGATGGCTGTGGACATTTGTTAGACTCTTAAATCTGAACATTCTGCTGCAATCACATCTCCAAGGGGAGCAATCGCACCTTGGACATGTGGTTATACCTTGGGCATAGATTTGTGCGCGTGGATTTCTGCAATGCGCACAAAGCTAGACTCAAGAGGAGATAGCTGTGCACAGGTGTGAGGTAATTGTACCAGTTACATTTACATTATGCTCCTCGAATCTTGTGCATTAATACAAAAGTTTGTGTATTTCTGCTTGCTAGAGCAGTCACGGCCCTGTGACTCCCGGGACAAACTGCTATGTAAGGAAGATGAACATGTTAAGCAAAATTTGGCTCAAGATCAGTAGAAAAAGTAAAAACGTCTGTTGGTGCTTTCGGCTGCTAGGTAGGTACGATACAATTTCACAGTTTTGCTTAACACCGATTGGGGCAAGGTCGCCCTGTCAATGGGTGTGCAGCTGATGCATTCAACCGAATGACATGAAGTGGCAGAGAACATGAAAGCCGGATTTTTTCAACACACAGCACCATTCCAGCGTCTCGTGCTGCTGTTGAAAGCTATAAACAGCGCACATTCAGTTCGTTGTGATTCAAGCTGAAAAAGTTGGTCTCACTCTGACCCGCAAGGTGCTAACTTTGGGTCAACAGTGGTGCAATCTTCATGCATATCAACATTACTGTTTGCACACTGAAGGCACAATTGCTCATGAGAAAATCGATGTGAAGCAAGTCTGGACCTTTTCAAGCTGCTCAACTTTACCATGTTTTGCTAGGGGTACCAGTGATTCGCTTTTGCGATGAATTTCAATAATTAAGAGAAAACCGAAAATGTCTTATTTCGTTATAAATACAAATGTGGTTTCAGAGCACTGGACTCATCTGTTCCGCAGTTACTCAATCAATTGACATCGATTGAAGACAAGGCTCATGACAATCCTATACGAGGGATCACTCTTCATTCATCCACTATTAATCTATGAGATGTACTTGGTTGCTACTGAGCAGGCGTTGCTCCTTTTTACATTAGCTCTGAGTCAACAGTACTTCTCTTTGCATTCTAGGGTCGGGTGCAACTGTCTTGTCTGGTCGCAGCTCACCTGACGGAGGCTTCTGAACCTTCCGAGGGGTGAACATTCCAGGGTATGACGTTTTCCGACTTGCAGTGTTGTCGACGGCGTCATGAGCAGTATATTGAGGAATTTTAAGCCAGACATTTGCTTGTACGACGCTGGGGTAGATCCACACAAAGATGACGAGCTCGGGAGGCTTGCGTTGACGGATGAGGGCATTTTTTCCCGCGACAAGCTGGTGCGCTCCCGGCTGTGCACAAACTTGACGTGGTCGTTTCTCCGGGAGGTCGTCGCTGACCGTTGCGGTAGCCGTGGCGCAGGTTTTGAGTCGGTTTTGGAACGAAGGAATCCCGATAGCGGGGTACGTAGGCGGCGGATACCATCGGGATGTCGAACTACTGGCTTCGTGGCACACAATGCTTCACGCCGCGGCCTCGCAGTGCTGGCAGTCGCTCTGAGACCCTGCTATAGCTGTTGGAATTAGTCATCGGACCCAGTCATGAGGGGGCTCTGCCGCTGGCGTCTGGCGAACCCGCCTATGTAAAACACCCTGTGTGTATGTTTTACGGGCTTACATAGGGCATTAGAATGCAATACAGTCTACTCTCTTTCATCTGAAGTAACCTTTGCAGACAATTTGACTTCAGATCATCAACAATTCGGATTAAAAAACCGTCATGCACAAGTCCAGTTTACACTCGTGTTCACTAAACACAAGCAGTCGACCCGAGGTACGACATAAACACGGATATCCACACAGTAATGGGGACAATTGCAACAAAAATCTGGCGGAGGAGCAACCGCGCTATGCCCGGGGCCAAAGAGGCAGTTTCGGGCCGTAAATTCATCAACAAAACTAGATTCTGTGCGCTCGGCATGCAACTCATGACCAACAGGACGGCTACACAGACCCGGGAGGGGGGCAACAAGGCTGCCTGCCGCAGCAGGTGGATCATGCCCAAGCTGCATGCTGGCAGGATCACCAGTCGGACTACGGAAACGGCAATCAGCTGGCGGCGTTCCCACCGATCCTGTGGGGCCAGAACTTCCCACACTGCTCGCCAACCCCTGTTATTGTCCCCTACGTCAGCGTTTGACCCGTTTGAGCCTGTGAATTGGCTGTCGGAGGCCTTAGCAGGCTGGGGGAGAAGCGAAGTACCCAGGACAATCAACTGGAGGCCTAGAGTAAGCGATCCCAGCAGCGCGCCTGTCTCGGCGAGCATGCGTAACCCGGACAGTGAGACTGCAAGCTCCCACGGCAGCTGGGCTGCAAATACCATCACATCGTGCCTGCCAGGTGTCAATAACAGCGGCCCTGCACAGGCGAGTCAATTCTATTACGACGCGTTCCCAGCGTAGCAATATTGTACGAGAACGCGTGCCTCGTGGCTGTGATCAGGCAGTGTTCACCATCGACACGAACAAAGTACCAGGATTGCGTTTTAACAAGCATGTTTTAAGTTCGCTTGCGTTGGATACTTCCTTCTTGTGCAAGATTCAAATTCAGGAAACTATGTTAAAATGCGACGGGACAGAAGTGTGAAACTATTTCGCCTCCAGTGGTAAAATAGGCTAAGTGGTCGCCAGGGACCGGGATCATTGGATAATTCAATCCAAACAGTGGGGAGCGGACCTAAGGGGCTGAGGCCAAGTACCAGGCCACAGATAGTGGCTACGAGGGGAGGGTTGAGGATCCGGCGCATGGATTTCACCCAGCGCCACTCCAACGCGCGCGGGATGACGCCTTTGATGCCTGGGTCCTTCTGCCGCCGTAGTAACGGGAGGGTGATATCCACCTTCTGCTCCGGATCGCAAATTGCTACCATCCTCCTCTGTTCAGCGTTGTTAGAGGATCCTTTTGACGTGGCTGCTAGTGCAGATTGCGCATCTGAAGGCGGTATGATTGCTCCGTTGGGGTTTATTACTTCTAACGGTACGACATCCGGCTCTCCGGCTTGCGCGCGTACGGGCCCTTGCTCCTCGTCTGACGATGAGAAGTCGGACATATCTGCGGTTCTCAGGCCCATGTCTGGCTCGGCAGGCCGTGGCGTAGGGGGGCTATCAACGACTTGCGGCATCAGCAGCTTCCCGCTTGCTTCCATCCGCCTCAGCTCCTCAATACTTGGCAGCTCCCCCATTCTCTCTGGCAGCTTACTTGTTACGATTGAGGCGTTCGGTGGAGCTGCACGTAGTTTTCATTGTGAAATCGAGGGGTGAGCAGTGACCATTTCACAACCAGTGATTCATCAACCAGCTCTCCTCGGACAGATTTAAATCACATTGCCTTTTAATCTTTTTCAAAATCTTGGTATCAATGCTTGGCTTTACTCCAGATATGGCGACATTGTCGTACAACGATATGACCAGGCGTGAGTCGACCCAGTTAACGTGTTAGCCACTACTCGTGACCATGTAGCCCAAGCTTGATTCCTATTGGTATGAAATATTTGAAGATCCTTGCAAACTATAACGGTTAAGCACGCCATATTGTGCCAGAACTGATCTATTTCGATGGTGGAAACGTAGTCTTGGGGATCCGAACTGCGAACACTGTGCCAGGAAACTATGAACAAGCGAGATGACGGTGACAGAAAAACCCAACGATTATAAGGGTGAAGCTGTGGTTAATCTGGGTTCAGCGTGAGCTTGGGGATGAGCGGGAACTAGAGCAGAATGGAACGAGCTCGAGGGCAATGAACACACAACTACAAACACTGTGGCACACGTTTGTTTCGTAGAAGGTAACTTGGTTGTCCAAGAAGAACGCAAGGTTTTGAAGCTGAGCAATCGATGGGTTACCTGGTTGTGGGGCGCTGTGAGTTGACTCGCTACTTTCGCTGCTCCCGGCTGCTAGAATGTCATCCGCCGCCTTGCTGACAGTACTATGTCCAAGAGTCCAGAACATGGGACTCCAGCCCAGCAGATACAGTGCGGTTGCGCCTGTTGCAACGGACGAGAGGCTTGCAGGGAACAGGGACAACAGGAACAGTAGCGGCAGTGTGAGCGAATTTCCGAAACCACAGGCAACCTGTACGATTGACCGCATCCCTGGCGGAGGTGGTGTCGGAACGGGGTAGAGGATAGGTGCAAGTGCTGGGGCTTTCATGTTGTTGGCAACAGCTGCTGCGATTTCGACCTGCGCCTCTGTTGGCTTGGCCAGAGCAGGTAACGCCGCCCATGCTGCTGCAAGGTGGCCAAATATAAGTCCAATACCCACCTGCACTGACATAGCTGGACGGTTTTAGACTGTGCATGTCGCGTGCCAGGTACAGTGAAGAGTTATCGCCTTGTTGCGCGATAAACGCACGTTGAGATCTCCGATCAACAGATTGCTTCAGAAGTGCGTGGAATGATCGACTTAGACGAGGAAAACGAAGGCAGTGAAGAATATGATGAGATTGAACATCTACACTGTATAAGATACATCTGCTCACGAGATCCTAGCTTTTCCAGCCTCGGTAGACTTCTTCGCGTATCAGAATGAAGCATAAACTTTTCAACGTGTCTGGAACAAACTTGGGGAGGGAAACGCACCTCGGCACAGGCAATGACAGGCACGAGCAAGTACCTCGGATCCCCCTGAGAAGCCGATAGCGTCTCCGCGGACTTGAGAAGCAGCATGCACGGGATTGTGACGTTAAATGCCAGCTTTGATAGTACTTGGGGCGCCGTTCCTGGGATGCGCCCATTCCTGTAGAGGAGCATGATTGCCGCTGTTGACAGTGCCAGCTTGAAGGTGGCTCTACAGGAGAGTAGGAGCATGTCCGAAGACAACGCGGGAGTCTTGACATCACGCTGGTGGTCGCTGGTTAATTTGGGCTGTCGCGCCTTGAGCTTCCCTTGTACTGACAGCCAGTGAGATCGAGCATTGCTGGCTGGTAATAAATCGAAACTCCTGGCTCGTGACGCTAAGTTGAACGAATACGATATTGACGACATGTATGCATCAGCATAAAGTTCCAATAAAGTCACTCGGGCTTCTCTGTAGGCTTGGATGATAACAGAAGACACTGCTCCAAATTCCCTCCGTCAAGCTAGCTCACGAAAAGTCTTGAATCCCTAAGGCACGTAGCGAAATAGATCTTACACTTGACCATGTTCCCATGCCAAGGAACCAGGCATCGTGACATTATGAACTGTCACGCCAACCAATACGGTCGGAAAACTTGCTGCGTATTGAGCGAAGTTTCAAGCCAATATTGTTCTTGCAGGAAGTCAACAGTGGCTCAGTAGACAGTAAGATGTTGAGTCATCTGTGTTGCTCTTGTTCTCAGCTATTATTTTTCATAACGCGGTACTCGAAGGGAGGATTGGTTGAGGTTCTGGAATACGAGAATGACACGAAGCATCCCCACAGTATCTTCCTCGAAAATCTGCCTTTAGCGTCATAATCGTCGGTCAAGGCTACCTACGTTCTTTGAGATGCGTGCAGTCATCGAAAGCGATTTACACACCCTCTGTGCGGCATTGTAGAATTCCGGGTTTAGAGGAGGCGAATTATGACAAGTGTAATAAGGATCGACAACCTCCAACTAAATTAGCTGCCGGTCGTAACAATCTTTCGAAGTTTCGATACTTGGGAATTTGAATGAACTGCACAGTTACCTATTTTGTCTTGCTCCAAGAGCGAAAGCTGCGTGTTCACTCATACGCATTCATACACCCTGTACGCCGAATGCGAGTGCATTTTGAAAACAGTGTGACCAAAACCGCAGTCGTTTGTTTACATCTTCTTAACATCAAAGTTTTACTTGCAGTACACGCCTCTGATATAAGTGAATCGCCACCAACCTACGAAGTGG
The DNA here is from genome assembly GCA_032356285.1 of Smithsoniella earleae. Taxonomy (NCBI): domain Eukaryota; kingdom Viridiplantae; phylum Chlorophyta; class Ulvophyceae; genus Smithsoniella; species Smithsoniella earleae. Next base: position 2,679 of record JAULKQ010043946.1, on the reverse strand, counting down.
TGAACAAGCCAGCCTCAACGCACTAGGCCACATGTCATTCACGTGACTGTGGACACCTGTTGAAGCACAAGGAGTACGCGAACTCGTTACGAGCCGGAGAAGCCGCTTACCGGTTGACAATGTTTCGCATACTTTCAGCGGTATTCTGAACTTCCAGTGGCGATCGCATACCATCGGCATTGCGCGAGACCTAAGACGTCCTGCGCTGCTCACATGATGACAGTCAAACACTCCTAAGAGTAAAGACAAGATAAGCACGCTAAATTGCTGAATAGTCGGCACGCTTGCACCTGTCGCACGTCCGAACTTTTTGTTGCTTTTCATGATGTGCAGCTGTACCCAACAAAAAAGACGACACTCAGAAACGGCAATGGTAAAAAGCATTCTGAGCAAAGCATCAACATCACCACTTAGAGGCAGCATGTGTGGCACGTGCGCCACCTTGCAGGACTGTGTCCATGTGAACCTGTTCTGCATTCACCAGTCATTGCAATTGGTCACTTCTGAAGGGGATTCAGGCATAATATACTTACAGTGCATAACCCTAGCGCCAGACTGCACATCACTTCCACGTCCACACTGTTCACAGCTTTATTCTTCATTTACTCAAGCCTGTCGTTGCTGGCTATGCTGTCATATTGTTGAGAGTGTGTACGAGGTCAGTGCACGCAAGAGTATACAACGTAAGATCTTCAGGCAATTGAATCCGAAAGGTTTTGGCGCTTTTCCAACAAATATTCACTTCTGCTTCTCACACACTGGAACCAGAGTGTCAACAGTCCATAAATGACCCCACACACTATATAGACCAAGACAAAACTGTCTGAAAAGCTCAGTGGGGATTGCATCGCATCCCAACACGTCAACGCCTTAGCAAAGCACCTAACCCTTTCCAATTTGATTGTCTGAAGATCTTACGTTATCGGTTATATAGTGTACTCTCTTGAGTGGCCTTGCAGGGCGATGTCACTCAGTGACTGGCCCATGAGGGGCAGGAGAGGCCAGTGCAAGAAATAGATTCTCAAACGAAATGAATTCACTTCTGTATTGATTGGCAATGAAATTCCGTTCAAGGCAGCTCAAACCATAGTTGAAACGCTTGTGGACACGTGTGGAAAACAGGCCTTTTGTACTCGCAACAGAGATCTCGCCTGTGATGAGGTCAGCGATCCTACTTCCATGCATGCAATCACACAGAATCCAATGTTACGGATTTACAATCTAAGTTATGGGCAGCAGGTGCATGCATGTGGGCTGGTGTCTCAGCCTTTCTGTCAAGGCAACTCCACGTTGCTCAGGGCTTGCTGCCATATCACCTCGACCATTGTAATATAAATCATGGACACTTGTGTTTGCTTCCATGGCCCTGACCAAGCGCCAAATGCTTTCGGATTTGATTGTCTGAAGATCTAACAATGGTGTTTATACAGTCTACTACTGCTATTGAGTGACCTTGTGCGCAGTCTCAACAGTTGAGAACAAACAAAGTGCTGCTCTCTAGTAGTCAGTATCCAAGACAGCTTCTTCAATTCTTGGTGGCTACAGGTGAATGATGGGCTCATGCTGGTATGAATTATGTACGACATTTCACTCAACTGGTCCGGGGGTAATTGGAGGACCGTATTACGACGCACTCTGCATGCTGCGATGGAAAACGCGGCAGCAGTCAAAGTATTACAGTGTTCATTGTTCGCAATATGCTGTAGACTTGTGTCCGGGTCTGCTTGTACATGTTACAAGTGATGTAACTTGTAACATGTAACGGACCTGTGCACGTATACAGTGTTGCTGGCATCATACCAGAGCACAGGCAGCTGGAAGCCACACCCTGTACTTCTTCCCAGTGTCCTGAAGCAGCACTGAAACGTGTTACCTGTGGCCCGTAATAATAGATAAATCAATCCCTTGTTACGTAGATCTCACACACACTTCTTCTGACAGGTTTACGCTGGTGCTCTATGCTGTATGTCTAAACAGTAAATGGAATAAACCTGTACCCCCTCTCCAGTCCTTCTTGCTTGCTGCAGTTGCCTGTGTGACACTGGCTGGCTGGATGCACCACTGACATGTCCACATGAAGGATGAGGTCCAGGGTTAGGGTCTGATCAGCTGAATGCCCACTGCGCACACGTCTGCTCCACTGAGCATGTAATTGTGTCTCACTTATCTCAGCGACGTGGCTCAGTGTTTGTTCTTATACAGATCATTTCACAGAGCTTTTGGGCGTATTTCCTAGTCACGAATTGAAAGAGTTGGACGCTAGGTGAGCAGAATGTGGTCCTTGTGCTTCTGAGGTCGGCCGCTGTCACTGCCATCTTTGATGAAGCGCCCTGCCCATGATATTGTAATAATTCTGCCCATGTCACACTTCCAGCTCTTCCACTCTCTAAAAGAAAGAGTTTACCCCGCCGGGGGGGGGTTCCAGTGCCCGAGTGCCCTACCAATGTTCATGTGGCTCAGCACGGCATCTTAAATACGCAAGACTTGCATGCACAGAGCTGACACGTCGCTCAAGAGCACGCTACATAACGGGGGGAGTGTTGAGATCACTGTAAGCCACTGAAAATCGGGAACTGCGACAGGAGATTCACTTGCAGCACAGCGTGCCTCTCGCGGGGCACAATACAATCATAGAATACAATCATAGAATCAGTGTTCAATACACTATTTGAATAACCA
>JAULKQ010043836.1:0-26402 GCA_032356285.1 Smithsoniella earleae | reverse complement strand
GTGCTCGACGGCGGCGACTTCTGGAGCTGGCCGCGCACCTGGCCCCCCGCCGAGAAGATGTACTGCGGCGAATGGAAGCTCGGTATCGCATGGAACGGGCGCATCTCGGCGAGCACCGGGCCGATCGGGATGCCACACGAGATCGACCTGGTCCTCGAAGAGGTCGAGCGGCTCGTCGGCATCGGCCTCACCGACGCAGTACGAGCACGTTGCACCGCTTCTCACGCCCTCCCCTCGTCGAAGTGCCGCCCCATCAACGTACGCCCCTCAGAAGGCGTTGCACCGCTTTTCTCGGCGAGGTTCACGGCGGACTCGGCGACGGGAGCCGCACGCTGACGTGTCACCTCGATCGGGAGCGCTGGCCGCCGAAGTTTAGCACGCCAACCACACGCCATTGGCGTTCCCGCGCGCTTCGCCGCTGCCACCCCTGCCCAGATCGCTGTATACTCGTTGCGACGCTTGGTGGAGGTGATGGACATGGATCGAGACTGGAGGACCAAAACGCGCCGATGCGCCCACTGCGGCGCAGAGTTCAACCCCATACGACGAGCGCAGCGATTCTGCGGGCTCCCAGGTCATCGTTCTCGTGGCAACGCACGGATCAAGCCGCGCGTCCGTAGGCGGGATGCCGTGAGGATCACCGACGAGGTCTTCATCGACGTACCCCGGGTGGCCAAAACGAGCGAGGTCCTGCCGACGCGAGCGTCTTCGTGACATTCGCGCCGCCGTCCAACCCGATTGAGGCCAACACCGCCCCTGTTCGCGACCGGATGCGGTAGATGCAGTCCTCGGCGAACCACGTTGCAAAGAACCTCGTCGAGAACCTCGATGCGGTCGACCGCCTCGCCCGCTTCGATGACGAGGTGCTCCAGTATCTTCTCCACTCACTCGAACTTCTGGACGAGCGCCTGTCAGCGCAGCGTGAGAAGCTGAGGCATCGCGCCACGGTGACGATCGAGCAGATCCGAAACATCAAGAACAACGAGAGCCTTCGGCCGCGCTATTCCGAGCTGCTCAATCAATGCGTGGTTCTTCAGGTTTCCTACTTGTCGTCGGCCATGTCCGACCTGCTGCGGGCGTGCATTACACGCTGCATCGAGCGAGGCCACCCGGAATCGCTGCTCGCGCAGGAGCTGAAGCTGTCGGTCTCACAGGTACTCCGCGCCGAGGCGCGAGCTGGCCGATCTCCTCATCCAAAAGGGCGGGTACACCTTTCAGGACATGAAGAGCACGGGCACCGCGTTCAAGACCTTGCTCGGCCTCGACCCGCCTGGCATCGGCGATCCCGACGCAAATAACGTCATCGCCGCACAGGCATGCCGGGGCGGCGGTCGATTCCCGATTGGTCGGCCAGGTCAAGGCAGCCGCTCCGCGAAGGGCCTCTACGAACCTCCATATCGGGGAGAAGATCCAGGCGGATCTCGATCAACTCGATCGTGTCGCCGCCAGCATGAAGGTGTACTTGACGGCGGTCGTCGCTCAGCTGCCCGACTACGACGAATGATGCGCCCGGGCTACTGATCGTCGAAGTCCCGAACGCAGATCGAGGTCCAGGTCGCCTCGTTGCACTCCACCTCGACGGGCCACGATCCCCGGCCGGAACAGTTCGGCCCCCGAGTGTCGCTCGTTCGTTGCACGGCGAGGAACTCCCCGGTGTCCGGGTCGTAGTATGCATTCACCCCCGAGAAGCCGAACCACCGGGCGACCACCAGGTGCCCCGTGTCACACTGCCCAAGACCGACACTCCAAAGGGCGCCCCCGCATGTCTCAGCTCGCGCGGCGGCCTCGGCCTCCGCCCACGTGGCCTCGAACTCGGGAACGTCATCGTCGGCCAGGAGGCAGGCTTCGCCCGGTGCATCGCCCTCCTCGTTCAAGACCGGCTCGCCGCCGCCGGTTGAACTCGACCCGCACCCGAGCCCGAGCACCGCCACCAAGCCGACCACGACCGCCCCGCGCATGCCACACTCTACCACCACGCGGGCGAGGGCCGAAGTACCACACGCAACCGCGCGACCTCAGCCCTCGTCCTCGTCCGGAAACCAGGTGGCGCCCCGGCCTGGGACCGGCCGGTCTCGGAACGTCTCCAGCTCGCCCGTCTCGACAACACGAAGGGTGTACGGCTCCTCCTCACTGTTCAGCACCGCCCTTGAATACTCATCGCGGACGAGCCTCATCGCGGAGTCGCGCGCGGCCGCCTCGGTGGCCGCTTCGACGAACCGCGTCGTGATGAAGCCCAGGCGGCGTCGAACGCCGTCTTCCAAGACCAACACGTTCCCGGCCTCCAAGCGTATCAAGTACTTCGGCATCCGGGTTCTTCGCTCATGTTTCGATGGCTACGTCGACGACGACCACGAGGTCGCTGATCGGCGTCATTCCCCACAACGTCGAGATCTCGCTTGCGGCACGCGGCAACTTGCGTCGCTCCAGCCCGTTGTGGTCTCGTTGCCCCGTGCCCCCGGAGCCGGAGGAGAATATCGGTCCCAGCGCTCCCACTGGACCGTCTCGTCGGTACATTGGGTTCTTCATGAGCCGCTACTTCTGGGTCGGAGCGCGACCCGAGGGGCCTGAAGTCCTCGCGGAGCGAATCGCGACAGTCGCCTTCTTGAAGCGCAGTCTAGAAATCCCCTTCACATGGAGCAACGACGACCTAGAGATCAGGATTCGCAGAGACGGACTGGTGCTGCTTCGAGTCGAACGCATTGAGCACGCGATTGCCGAACACGGGGAATCCGCACCCATCGATGCCACGCTCGACCTGTGGCGGGAGTACCTTGAGCACGCGAGCTGCCTGATGCTGCTGCTATCCTCATGCGTCCTTCGCGGAACGAAGACGCAGGCGTTCACGCTCTTCCCCCTGACCAATCGTGAAGTGTTTCGACCCGAGATCGATTTCAGCGGGAAAGTCGACCTCCGAGGAGTGTCGCAGGACGGATTTGCCGCGATTTACCATCTGATTGCCCAGACAGGGGACCGTAGGGTAACGGCAGCGCAGTTACTGGGCGCTGTAGTCGTTCCCGGGGCGGCGCTCGCGGACTTGGGGCCGCAGCTGAATACTGCCGCGAGCACCCCCGTTCTGCTCCGCCGACTGGCAACGCTCTCTCGTGCGCATGGCGAATTTCAACTCGGAAACTTCCCTCTCTCTATTGTGCTTTCGTTTTTCGTCATCGAGGACACGCTCAACGATCGCTGGATGTCGTGGATCGACGGCAAGAATGCGGACCTCGCGGGACAAAAGCGCGTCAACGCAGACCGGCGAAAAACAATGGCTGGCCGTGACTATCCCGTCAGCGTGGTGACGAACTTGTTGGAGCTTCAGGATCTCGTTTCCTTTGAACAGTACACCAACATCAACGCCGTTCGAGCATGGCGGAATCGGATCGTTCATCAAGATCCCAAGCGACCCGCTCGTGACGACGCGCAGCAGGCAGTAGCCACCGCCCTGGATCTGGTTGTCGAAGGAACTGGCCTGGAGATTCGCCTCCCGTTCGGCATCATGGTCCCCGGTCTCTAAAGGGCCACGTCCTTCGCGCGGTAACACCGACCTCGTTCGCCCTCCTGCGCACGATCGTGTGGGCGGGGCCTCCCGTGCGGTGCGCTCGACGATCATGAGAACTCCAGCCACACCCCGCGACCCGGCCTTCGCTCCCACGTTCGACGCGATCCGGGTGTGGGCCGTCGACCGGCCTTCTTGCGTCGCGTGTGGATCTTGAACTCGGTCCGGTCGGGAACGACGAGACCGCGTTCACCTCCTTCGTGTGTGACTCCGATCCCTGGCGGGACGAGCTGGCCCAGACGACTGGGCTCGTCGTCGACCTGCGCCTCCACGACCTAGAGAGCCGACACTCGGTGGTCGCAGGCGCGGTGGACCGTGAGGGATTACTGGTCTACGAGCGGGCGGTGGGTGAGCAGGCAACGTCGTCAGGGTGTCTCTCCGGACAGATCGCGCCGGAGCATGTTCACGACTTCAAGCGCGATGCGGGCCTCTTCGCCCGAGAATCGGAGTCTGGCACGAACCTCGTTTCCCGGGTGTGTCAGGTTCCGGTACTCGCGGACCGAGTGAGATAGCTTGTCGATCCCACGACCAATCAGGTTCAGCTCGACCGCTGTCACGATCAGGTCTTCGAGGCCCCACCTTTGGAGCTGGTTCGGCAGCGAGGGCTTCCGCTTCATCCCCGCCGCCATCGCAGTTGGCTCGTCCTGCAAGAGTAGGTCAAGAAGAAGCGCCTCGATCAGCCCGCCACATAGGATGATCGTCGACTTCCAGCAGCTGGCGCTGCACGCCTTCTGAGCCTCGACGAAGTCTCGTTCGACGATCTTTCCGATCTGCTCGTCGGACACGAACGTGAACGGCTCACCGACCACCGCGTCCCGGCCGCCTTCGTCCTCAGCCACCTCCGCGTCGAGTCTCGCGAGGGCGCCAACCAAGTACGCACGCACGCCCGCGATCTGGACCATCCTGCCCCCAGCCCGCCATGCGGGCTCATCATCCCACGGTACGAGGAGACCGGGGAGGTCTGCTTCCACGGCCTGGACGTCCCGTTGGATGCCCCGGAACTGCTCCACCGGGATGTTCGCGTGGTTCTGGACCTCGTCAGCGTGATCGAGCGCCCGCTTGTGTTCGGCGAGCACGTCGCGGTGCATCCGAACCCGCCTACGATCAACGCTGGAGGGGCTGCCCATGGCCGAGCCTCGGTCGTCGACACCCTAGCAGCTGTAGGGCTCCGTCATGTTCGTCCCCGAGACGGCTCGCGCTAGCTCCCTCAGACGACCTCATGCAGGCACGCTCGCGCTGATCTCCCTCACGAGCGCCTGCTCCAGGTTCTCCAGCGCCTCGCGATCCATCAGCTCCCCCCGCGCCCCGAGACGCAGCGCGTACGCCTCCTCGCGCGCCGTACGCTGCGACGCGATGAAGAAGTTCCGACTCAGCTCGGCGACCTGCTGGTTCAGGAAGTCGACATCCGGCAGATCGAGGTCTCCAAGATCGCCAACGAGGGCAAGATCGAATGCAATCGGTAGCACCAGCTGAACCGGCGCGCGCGAGTATCTGATGGGATGCTCGAAGAAGCTCTCGTCGAGTCGCGCAATCGGACCGAGGTCGCCCAGGACCAACGGTCCCCCCTCGGGTCTGACCACGCGCCACTCAAGCGTCTCCAGGCGATCGATCCGCTCGGACGTGGCGTGGTGCTTCGAGAGCGCACGGTTGTGAGCATGAGCGATCTCCTTCACGAAAGGAATCGCCTGGACCTGAGCCCGAGCCTCTTTGCCGTACTCAACCCGGCGCTGAGTGGCGATCCTCTTGATCAGAAGCTGCCGCGCTCGCGGTCGGAGCCGGGCGTACTGGGCGTGCTTGAGCGGATCGCTCTCGATCTTCTTCAAGGTGTCGACTTCCAGGGCCGACTGTGCGGCGGGGCCGGTGACCGTGGCGACCACGCAGTCCATCAGCTTCGTGAGCGCGTCCTCCATACCTCCTCTCAGGTGCCCCGTACGGATCACAAGGTGCGCGACCAGCTCTGCTAGCCTTCGGTCCCGCCCGCAGTGTTGCTCGCCCGAGCGCAACTCGTCGACAAGGTCGGAGAACTCGTCCTCTCTCCGCGTCAACTCGTCGTCCAAGGTTCCGGCCCCGCCCGGTCCGTAGAAGTCCCGCTCGGCTCCGATGTTCTTCGTGTTGGGCTCAGAGGTGGTACCGGCCCGGCGGAACTGGTGAGCGAGGACGCCTTTCTTCGATTCCCGTGACGCGAAGCCCTTCTGGAGAAACCTCGGCAGGTGGTGCTGCTGCGTCGCCTTCATCTCCTCATCACCCCCTCACAAACTCGACGTCCAGCCGTCGCCTGTTCCGCCACGCCGATCTCTGACCGGCCTTGATGAGCATACACCGCCCTGGGCCTGCCATCGACGGGCTCGAACACACGGCCGTGTAGGGGTTCCGCCCACCGACTCGCAGACGCGAGGCCGGAACACCTCTCGGCGACGGTCAAGACGAGCACGGCCGACCCGGCCCGCGCGGGCTTCCAGGCTGGAGAGCTTTTGCGGCACGGAGTAGGTGCTTCGGCGGAAGTACCGCACCGACCGACGTGTTGGGGTCGTTTGCGCACGTACGGCCGTCAGCGGCCATGGCCTCTTGGTCGAAGCACCATGACGTGATTCACCTGTCGTCGACTGGGTAGATGGGAACTCAGTGAACCTCGGTGTGCACCGGGCACCACCCGTCGCTGATCTTGCGCTGGTCGGCCACGATCTCGGCCACCCTCTGCATATGCTCATCCGGAGGCCGATAGGAGACGCATACCCCCGTGCCCATTTCGGCCTCGCACTGCTTCCTGAAGGCATCGCGCGGCTCCGTCACCAGCTCGTCGTACTCCCGCTGCAACACCTCATGTTGCCTAGCTGCCCCATCGCAACGCACCATAAGCCTCATCCTCTCCTCCCGACTGGCGAGCCCCTTGCCCACCCCGGATTGTACGCCCGGTGTGCGTGAACAACAATGCCCGCCGCACAGCCCTGCTTCTCGATCGGCCCTCGCCGACGGGCAATCACGTGGCGCTGCATCGACTCGACCTGATGGCCTCGCACATTCTCCTGCTGGCAGAGGCGACATCGACAAGTGAGCCATTGCGCGCTTGGGCGACGGCGAAGGCACTAATGCCGACGCGAGGGCGCGTGTGCGCCAGGACGCGAACTCTCTGCTAGGACGGCGGTTGACCATGTCGATCCAGGTGTTCCAGCCCGATCAGGGCCAGATCTTCCTCGACGAAAGCCAGCAGACCGTCTCGGGCAACACGATCTACTCGGTGTCGGCCTACGTCACTCGATACGACACCGGCGCCGCACTGACGGACGAGTGGGCGAATGCACTGGAGGCAAAAGGCGTCGCGGCCTTCCACGGCAGAGAGCTACGCAGCCCTTCTCCTCCCGCCCCCTACGATGGATGGTCGCAGGGGGAGCGGGATGCCTTCGTGCTCCGGCTCGCCGAGATCGCGGCGAGCCACATGATCGTGGGGCTGGGCTGTACGGTCTACGCAAGCGACTTCCGCGCCGAGATCCCCGTGACATACCCGCCTCATCTCAGAGCCTTCTTCGCCGACCCGTTCGCCTTCTGCCTCAACACCATCTTGGGGATGTGCCTGGAGATGGAGTACGCCAGGCAAGAAAGGGTGTGTCGCCTCTACCTCCCCCGCCCCTTAGACTTCGTCTTTGACCAGAAGCAGAACTTCGTCGGGAAGGCGATGACGATCTGGCGCTGGCGGAGACGTCAAGACCCGGAGGGGAAGACGTTGGCCAGCTTCACGCTTGAGGATGACACTAGGTTCCCGCAACTCCAGGTCGCGGATCTCCTCGCGTACTACGTGGCCCGGAAGCTCATCGACCCAGGAACCAAGGGTGTCGCGAGAGAGGTCGACGAGAGGCTGCGCGCTCTCGGCGACCGAATTGCGTTCGCCCAGCAGCCGCGCGCGCGGATTCGAGAGTTCGTCAAGCTGCTCATTGCGCAACCGATCGCAGACTTCGTGCCGTAGAGAGGGCGTGGCAGTCGACCTCGTCTGGGTGATCTAGCCCGCGTACCAACGCGGCCCGGACCATCAAGAAACCCGCCGAAGCGTGGTCTCAAGCCGCCCGACCAACCTCCTGCCGCGCCTGCCAGTCCGAGAACAGCGCCGCTGCGCGGCGCGTAGTATTCCGACACGCCACCCCGGCGCGAGGTCAACCGGCCTTAGATCGAGCAGCTTCTCGGCGCGCCAGGTAGGCGCGGATCAGGTCGGTCTCGAACCCATCATAGATGAGCATGTCGAAGTTCGCATTGAAGGACTTCACCCAATCGCGGACGAAGGCGTACGGATAGTAGACATCCGTCAGCGCCTTGACCTCGTACTCGGGCATCCCCCCGTGCGCAATCTTGTTCCGCGCATCAGAGAGCGTGCACATCGCCTCCCACGAGCTGGGCGGGTCAAACGAGCAGTTGGGCGTAGTGTAGATGGGCTCCCCCTCGTAGTGCGCGATTTCGATCCCGAGGAAGTCTCGATAGGCGGACTTGATCTCTTTGAGACTCCGCAAACGAGCCCGCCGCAGGATTGCGGCGCACAGATCGGGCTCTGACTCGGGCAACACGAATCGGAGGTACTCGCCGAACTTGTTGATGAGGTACGCCTCCAACAGCGTGTAGGTTGCGACCAAGACCTGGTTCCCCAACTCACGCAGATCCTCCCGCTCGGCCAGTGTGCTGCGCTCGTCCTCCGAATACGTCATGTCGAGCATGGCGAAGCCGCTGATCCCCCTGCCGGAAAGAATGGCCTCGACCTGCTGGGGGTCGACAGCGTCCCCCCGAATACGCGCTACCAAGTGCACGGTGAACAGATCGGCAGCCCGGATCATCTTCTGCAAGCCACGTTCCTGAGCGCAAAACGCGCTCACGGCCTCACCAGCCCATTCGGGACGGTTCTCGCGTTTCGTTCGGAGCGCCATGCGATTACTCCGCTCTCGGTCTGACCGACATTACTGCGAAACGCTGCCCCTCGTTCGGCCGGGCGTAGGCTCTAGAGCACGTTGCGACCCCCTGGCCCCGCGACCTTCCCCGAGTGGAGCACACGCTAGCCCGCCCCCTGCCCCCGGGGCCGCGTGCAGACCGCATCGTATGCGTCGATGGCAGTCATCGAGACCGCTTTCGCACCGGGATCGAACGGTGTCAACCGTCCCCCTGAGAACTGCCCAGCGTTGCCGGTCGAGCACTTGACACTACGCGGGCGGCGGCACAGCAGCGTCGCAGGCCGGACAATCGACCGGCCCCGACTCTTCGCCCCGCATCCACCGCGAGACGGCAACTCCCTCCCCACAGTTCGGACACTCGCCAAGGTCTACCTCAGCGAAACAGACCTCACAGATGTCGCCTGAGACCGAAAGGGTTTCACACGCAGCGCACCAGCTCAGGCCCTCGGTTCCTCGTTCCTCGTGATAGAGAACCTCCGCGAGCCGACAGTATTCTTCTACTCTCTGATACTTGATGGCGTGGAACGCGCCCTCTCGCAGCTGCACAAACTGCCCCTGCGCCTCTTCATCAAACGAAAGTCCCCTCCTCCTGGCCACGTGGAGAAGCCCAAGGGTGACGATCCCAGCGATAGACGCCTCCAGCTCCGGCGGGAGGCCCTTGTGCGCGAGTTGGTGACGAATGGACAACAGCTCGTCCATGAGCAGAAGCAAACGCTTCTCTGCCCCTTGAAGAGAAGCTGGGTCGGCAGGCCGCCGCAGGATCTCGATCGAGCGAGCAAGACTCGGGAACCAGACGGCTGCGTCACGGCGTCTCAGCTCACACGGCGCATGTTCGAGAACCAGGATGCTCGCGAAACACTCCGCCGCGTGATGCGCGCTGAGCAGCGCCCACTTTGAGTGGTGACGACGCTCGGCACGACGCGATCGTAACTCTGAGAGGTGATCGAACGCATGTTCGATCGAGTCCTTGCAGTTCTCCCAGAGCGCACTCCGCAGGCCAGCGCCTTCCTTCTCCGTGATCATGTCAGGCGGCTCCGCCCATGCGACGTCCATCTCGACACACGGCGAAGACCGCCGAGTCGTACAGCGACCGAAATCGGAGTCATGAACCTTGCTCCAGCGGAGTTCCCACGTCCACGATCTCGATCTGTGTCGTGTGGTCGTCTACGCAGCCGTCACTCGATCTGATGTTGGACCACGTCTTCCAGGTGCGCGGCCCAACCCGTACCGCCACTCGGGCGGGATCGGGCACGAAGAGAACCCTCTTCTCACCGTCCACGCGCGGCGTAATATCGAACAGCTCTCCGTCCTGCTCCAGCACGGCGTGAAACTCCGCTTCGATGAAGCCATCGCGCTTCAGTTCCCAGATGACCCACCCGAAAACCACTCGCATGCCGAGCGCCGCCGACTCACGCTCGCAATTGTCGAGGCAATAGCCCGCCCGGCACGTCTCGCCTAGACGGGTGAAGGGCAAGAAGAAGGGATCTTCACCGAGCCCTGCGCTCTTCAGGAGGCGCCTTACCCCGCGAGAGATCTTCTTCGGTGTCGTCGGCTTGCGTGCCATGACCGGACCCCCAGTGTACCACTTCAGCGGCCCCGGACGTCACCCCACCGCCCGGCACAACAGATCGTGACGAACGAACCTCCCCGCCGGGAGTCGCTGGAGCAACCCGGTCTCCATCAGCTCATCGAGCATCTCGACCATCGCCAGCAGATCGCCGTCGACTTTCGTGAGGATGTAGTTCTGAATCTGATACTTGTAGACGGAGCCGTCCTTCCCAGCGCATGTGGCGAATAGATCTTGGACCATTGCGAGCATCCCACTGTCTACGTCGGAGCCACTACTCAGCTCGGGGCAGCTCTCACCCTTACGATCTACCGCGCTCACCGCGCCGTCGTCCTCGACGTCGGTAGAGGTGTTCATCGAGCACACTGGTGGTGGACGCGAGAGGAGCGCGCCAGGCATCTCGGCCGATGTGCTCGGTGGGCAGACGGATTCGCGATCAGTGAGCCGTTCAACATCGGGAGCGTCCGTCGGCATCGGGGTCGCGTCGACGGCGCCTGCAACAGCAAAGGCCGAGAAGTCAAAGGCCTCGGCCTCCCCCTGCTGGTCACCGACGTCTACGGCGGCGCGAGCGAGGTCCTCCGGCGTGGAGTAGACGACCGGCTCCTCTTTCGGGGCGTCGTCGAATAGCTTCTGCGTACGCCGTACGAGGCGGCCCGTGAAGCCTTCAGGAGGAAGCTCGACCTTCCACATGCGTTCGCGGCGGAGATCCTTCATGAGATACCTGGCGAGGGCAGCTGGCTCGCCCTCCCATGCCTTGACCCTCTTGTCGAAATCGACGCATCCGAACGAGCGGTCGATCAACTCCTTGAAGAGATCGATCGGTCTCGGATGTCCGCCTGTGTACCGGATCGCGAAATGATCGTGGCGACGGCCGCCGGTGAAGTGAAGGATGTCGACGTAGTACTCGCACTGCTTCCCGAGCTTCCGACAGAACGCCTTGACCAGCTTGTCGATCTCGGCGTCGGTGAGATCGCCTCGCAGAGTAACCCGCAGGTGGTGCGTGGGTGGGCGCTGGATGAACACGTGCGTGAGACGCTTCCGGTAGTGCCTGGCCCAAGCCCTGAAGTCCTCCTGTGAACACCCCATCACCTTGCAACGCTTTCTCTCCGTCTCGCCGGTGTCCTTGGAGCGCTTCACAAGGGGGCCTGCACACGCCTCGGGCAGGTCGCGGAACCAGCGAGGAGACCTACCCATGGGTGTCTCTCGTGCACTTTACTCTAAGATACTCTGTATAGAGGCATGGAGCGCCTCCGACCGGCTCACTCCGTTCAGGCCGATGAGGAGTCGCCTGGCACGCCGACGAGTTGCGACTCGCGCCTCCATCGCCCCGGGGGGAACGGCGTGTCCCAGGTGTTGTGCATTGAGCACCGCTCAGCAGTCGTGCTATTTCACCTCTCGTGAGGTGAGTGTGTGTCATTGTCGCTTCCTCCCCAGGGTGCCCGGCGGTCATTGGACGTCGCAGACCGCGACTGCCGGGTACCCTGCGCTTCTATTTCATGCAGTGCCCGGGGACTCGCCACGGCGCTGATGCGCATGGGCCGTGAGCCGCTCAACCAGGGCGCGCACGTCGGCCGCCGGGATCAGCGAGCGACGGCCGATCTTCACGATCTTCAGATCTCCGGATCTGATGAGCCGGTACAGTCCCGACCGGCTGATGCCGAGGCTGCGCGCCGCATTGGGCACGCGCATCAGCAGTGGAGCTACGCCTTCCCCCTCAATCTTCATGCCGTCTCCTCTGTCCACAGTCGATTCACGTCGTGCCTCGTAGTGCAGCATTGTATCGAGAAGGCGGGGGGCCTCGTAAGAGCAACGCCACGTTCGTCGACTCGTGCGCGTTCGACCAACCGACCATAAGATCCGCCACGCACCTCGGACGTACCGAATACGCCGCAGTCTCGGGCGGACCAGGCCCCCACCCTTCACGCCCATTCCGACGCGCTGCGAGGCCCGTGCCCGTCGTTCCAGCCGCAGATCCTCTTCAGCACGCCGCTCTCGAAGAGCCGCTGGACGACCTCTCCTGCCTCAACGAGTTCGAGATGATCGGGATTCACGCAGGCGCGTTCGTCACACGTGTGCACGACCCGCTGCGTCGGTGGGATAGGCCCGTGCTTCGCGAGCCACGCCAGGCGATGCCCCACGATGTCGACGGTCACACCGGCTGCCAAGTGAAGCTGAACGCGCGCGTAACCCCGCTTGGTTTTCGGGCCTGAGACCCAGCACCGCCCGTGGACGCCCTGTCCGGCCCCCCAGAAGCGTTCCAGCTCCCCCTGTGGGATGGGCAGCCGCCCGGCCCACAACGCACGCCGTAGGCCGCGCCCGTCGGTGAAGCCGGGGTTGTCGTTCACGTCCGTGATCGCTGGCCTCGTGGTTGTGCTCACGCTCACCCTCCTGCGCGATGCCCCTCCCCACGCGGTGTGAGAGGGATCGTTCACGATCACTGTAGGATCACGCCGCCGAGTGCATAAGGGCAATGCCCACGACCGCCAACATAAGACGTCGTAGACCAGCCTGCCCATGTCGTTGGCGATCATGGTCACCATCATGTTCCCCTCGATCCGGTCGTCACACCTGCGGCGCCGGTGACGCCGCCCCTGAGCGCGCGCGACTACCTCTGCCGAGACGTTCTGCGTACCGCTCACCGAGATCGCCCGGGGCCATGGCGAGCATGTCTCGATCTCCCAGGGCTGTGACTCCCTCGATGATCGACGCCACCTCGTTGACCCAGAGTCGACGCCGCTGGCACAGCGCGTCTGCCACCGCCAGGGTGGCGTCCCAGACGCCGCTCTCCCGAAAGATCTCCCGGGTGCGCTCGATGAGCAGATGCCGATGCGCAGCAATTCTGAATGGATGCGCCCCGACGTGCTCGGCGAGGACGGCACGGACGCGCTCGTTATCGTCGTCGCCGCCCGCCTCGAAGACCCGGTCGATCCCCACCCTGCGGTATCGAGCCTCGGCCACCGGACCGGCGAGGTCGCGAATCAGATCGACCTGCATCACGAACTCCTGCCACTCCAGCTCAAGTTCAAGATCCGTGAGAGCTTCCCCCGTGACACCCGCCAGGTGGGCCACTCCGTGTGGCGGTGAAGCCGCAGGGACGAGATCCACTCGCGGGCCGGACTCCTCCCCCAGCACGCTGACGGCCTGGTGGAATAGACCCCGAAGGTGTGCGTGAACGGCCACGTCGTAGATGGGCGGGCCTTCAAGTACCCCCTGCACCTCGCGAAGGTTCCCCCGGTTGGTCACGTACGGACCCTCGGCACACTCGGCAGGAGTCCGCAGAGCGATGCACTCAAAGAAGACACCGAAGTACCACGAGGCAACGGCGTGTCCTGCTTCGTGCACGGCCACGTAGCGTGGGAATCGATCTTGGCGTGGCATTCAAGCTCCACGGGGGCGAGCGGAATCGATCGGGATCGCGCGGGCGCCCAGACAGCTCGTCACGTTTCCACCAACGCTTCGCAGGGTTTCAGTACCCTCAGCCGCCTGCCCTCGTCTTCCAGGTCGACATGCGGCCGGAAGACAGCGTTCATCCGGAGATCGACGACGTAGTGGTCGCCGAGATCGAACCGCGCGCGCCCTCCACGCGAGGTCCTCAGCAACTCTCCCTCGTGCGCCAGGCGCCGGTTGATCCGCTTGATCAAGGCGCCCGTGGTCACCGGCACCTTCGCCGATGCCTGCATCCGTACGTTCATCCGCGTCTCCGTTCGGGCGCCTCCGCCCCAGTGGCCGAAGCACCGTGGTTGGCAGAACGGCGCTCCATGCGCGCTCGATTCGATGCCCCTACCTGTCCTAGTAGCTTTTCCGCGAAAAAGGGTCTGCGCTTTCTTCATCGACTGCGCGTTTTCTCACGACCGTCCCGGCACGTGGGAACGGACCTGGTGGGAGACGTCCCCCACCAGGTCACACGAGCGACGACACGGCCCGAATGCGCCGCGCCGGTGGCGACGGCGCGACGCCGACGAAAGCTGGTGGGGGATGCGCTGCACCAGGTCGTTTCGACGGCCGAGTGCGATCGCGCAGCGGTCGGTGCAGCGTTCACGTGGCGCGGCACGATGACGAACACCTCCGGACGCGCGCCAGGGCGCCCGCAGTAGCCGCGCACGACACGGCCCCATCCTGCGTCGTCCGCGCCGTAGGGGCCACGCTGAGGCCGCATGCGTGGTGTGGCGTCGCAGGTCGGAGTAGTGGGTGCGCCGGGGCGGCGCAGTGCTCGTCGCTGTGTTCCTCTCCCGTCGCCCCGGCGGGATCGGGCGGCTAGCCCTACCCGTGCGCAGCCTAACCGAACAGAGGAGATACCACAGGACGGCCCCCAGCAACTCGGCGCCGCATTCTGAGCCTCGCGCGGCACCACGACGATCTCGTCGCGAAAAGGATCGCTCGAAATTGGTCTTGCCGTTGTTGTCGTGCCGGGGAATACTCTTCGTGCGGACGGCGTGTAGCTTCCCAACCAAGCCCCTCATCCAGACCCGAGGGGGTTATGAGGCACTACCCGGTGCCAACTAACGCCACTGAGACCGCGATCCACCAGGGGAGCACGGGGACGACGTCGAGCGTTCGAGAGTACGCCCGGCAAGTGTGTCCTTGTGCAGTCTTGGCCGGAGCGGCTCGTTGGCATCAAAGAGGAATCGACATTCCTGTGGGAAGCCGGTCGACCTGCGCACGCGGGACGGCTCGGGTGCACCGACTCAACACTCCTCGCCGTACGGAGCACGGCCGGTCGGCCGCCCTCGGCGCGCACTGACCGTCGACCGCTGCCGGGAGTTGCTCGATAGCGATGCCGAACTGTCCGACTCCGATGTCGAGAGGATTCGAGATCAGCTCCGCACCCTGGCCGATGCACTCGTCGAAACCTACATTCAGCAACACGAAGGGCCACACGCTGCATCCAGTGGCAGCGCCGAGCTTGCGCAGACGGAGAAAGATCCACAAGAGAATTAGTTCAGGCGAACGCGGATGAGCACGTCGAGACCTCCCCCACCCCACCCAAACGCGGTGATCTACACGCGCGTATCGACTACTGAGCAGACCAAGAACCTGAGCCTCGCGACTCAGGAGCAGGAATGTCGTCGCTACTGCGACCGCGAGGAGCTGCGAGTTGACCACGTCTTCACAGAGCGCGGCGAGTCGGCCAAGACCGTGGATCGGCCCGAGTTCCAAAAGATGCTCTCCTACTGCGCGAAGTACAAGGGACGCATCGGCTACGTCGTGGTTTACGACATCAGCCGTTTCGCCCGAGAGACCTTCGCCCACAAGTCGGTCGCCGCGTATCTGAAACGGTTCGGCATCAGGCTCCGGTCCGCGACCCAGCCCATCGACGAGAGTGCGGCTGGCGGCTTCATGGAGAACATCTTCTCTGCCGTGGCAGAGTTCGACAACAGGATGCGGGGCGAGCGCACACGCACCGGGCTACAGGCGGCTGTCCAGTCCGGACGCTGGCCGTTTGCGGCGCCAATCGGATACAAGAAGGTCCGAGACGAGCAGGGCAAACCCTCCCTCGCCCCCGACCCCGAGAGTGCAGGCCACGTCCGCTGGGCCTTCGAGACCTACGCCACGGGGCTGCACACCAAGAACGAAGTGCTCCGCCTGGCCAACCAGCGCGGGCTCCGTACCCGGGGAGGAGCCGCTGTATCGCAGCAGACCTTTCACAACCTCCTGCGGAACCGGCTGTACACCGGCCAAATGGTCGTCGCTGCGTGGGATATGCCCCCCGTGCAGGGCTCCTTCGAGCCACTCATCGACGAAGACGTCTTCCATCGTGCACAGGTGGTGCTGGGGGGCCGGACTCTCGTCGCGCCACCTAACCCGAGGCGGCACGAGGACTTCCCGTTGCGTGATCTCGTTCACTGCGGCGATTGCTCGCGCCCGTTGACGGCGGCCTGGTCAACCGGCCGCTCCAAGCGCCGGTACGGCTACTACCGCTGCTGGAAGCGCGACTGCCAGGAAACCAACGTGCCGAAGGACAAGCTAGAGGCAGAGTTCATCGTGCTGTTGGAGCACGTGAGGCTGAAGCCCGAGTTCCTCCGCCTATTCCACGAGACGGTGATGCAGGCCTGGCACGAACGGCTCGCGCAGGCATCGTCCGATGCTCGCGCCCAACGGCGCCGTCTCGCGGACCTCTACGAGCGCAGGGATCGCGTTGAAGCCGCGTACCTCTACGAAGAGCGCATCGACGCCGGAACGTACCGCCGCCAGAAAGAGAAGATCGACCAGGAAATCTTGGCGGCGGAGATGGTCGAGCGCGAGTCGCGGCTACAGGAACTCGATGTCGAGGGTGTGCTCGGCTTCGCCGAGACGCTTCTCACACATCCCGCGCGGCTCTGGATGGAGTTCTCGATCGACCAGAAGCTGCGCTTCCAACGAATACTGTTCCCGAGCGGTCTGACCTACCGCAACGGAGCACTTGGAACCGCCGAAACCTCCTTGCTTTTCAGGCTCTTACGAGCCGTCGAAGCAGGAGAGTCCGACAAAGGGTGAGTGACGGGGCTTGAACCCGCGACCTCCGGAGCCACAATCCAGCGCTCTACCGACTGAGCTACACCCACCACGGAGCGCGTTTCCTGATAGCGAGCGCGAACGGCTGGTTCCAGTGCCGGCTCGCGCCTTCTCCATCCATATATACACGCTTGCCGGGGGGACCGCTCGCGGGGGAAGATCCGGCAAATTCGCCTGGTCCGGCCGATGTAACCCCGCGCGCGGCCTCGGGTGTCGAAGCTCATGGGGACGTGTACGCGACCTGGGAACGAGAGCCCGACGCGATGAGCCGCCGGCGACGAAAAAGCGCGATCAGCGAAGAGGAGTTCGGCGCCTTCTTCGCGGCCAACCTCGATCGCTCGCACCGGCTCGCCTGGCGGCTCCTCGGCGGCGACGACGCGGCGGCGGAAGACGTCGTCCAGGATGCGTTCGTCCGCGCCTTCCGAAGTCTGAGCTCGTTTCGGGGCGACTCGAGCGTCGATACCTGGTTCTACCGCATCCTCGTCCGCACGGCCCAGAATCAAAACCGCGGGCAGTGGCTCCGCTGGCGTCGTGCCGCCCCCGATCTCGACCCGGACGACCATCCGGCAGCCGCCGCCGATCGCGACGCGCTGCTGCGCCTACGACTCGGCCGTGCGGTCGCCCATCTCGGACGCAACCAGCGCGACGCCTTCGTGCTGGTCCATCTCGAAGGCTTCACCGTGAACGACACGGCCCTTCTCCTCGGCAAGGCCGAAGGAACGATCAAAACACATCTGCATCGCGCGCTGACGAAGCTCCGGACCGAGTTGGGAGACGTCGCGCGAGGAGAGATCCAACATGACCGAAAAGACCGAGCAGTCCACGCAAGCGCCGGACGACGCGCTCGTTGAGTCGCTGCGCGAGGCGTACCGCCCCGAAGAGCTGACGCCGCTCCGGCGTGCGCGCATCCGTGCCCGCGTGCGCGCACGCGTCGCCGACGACTCGGAGGAACGGTTCAACGCGCGGCGTTCCGGTTGGGGACTCGTGCCGGCGGCGGCCGCGCTGGTCGGCGTGCTCCTCGCGATGGCGGCCGTGCTGACCGTGCCCTCGCCGGCACCCGATCTCGATCCGCTTTCCGGGGACGACCTCTCGGCCGCATCGCTGCTCCTTGGCGACGACCTGCTCTCGTCGAACGAAGACACACTCGACGGTTCCGCGCTTCCACCGGAGTACCAAGCCCTTTCCCAACTGCTGGGCGAACGCGCGTAACCCGAGCGGTGCGCAAGGGGGTCCAAAGAACATGAGCACCGACCGCGTACAGTCCATTCTCCGCGTCGCCCGGATCGCCGTGCTCGCCGGGGCTCTGGTGCTCGGCCCGGCGGAGGCCCGCGCCAACGACGAGGCACTGGACTTCGACGAAGACACGCGACTCGACAAGATCGCACAGGCGCTCGATCTGGGCGACGACGTCCGGGGGCAGATCGGGGAGATCTCGGACGCACTGGCCGAGGAGAACGCCCCGCGACGCGCCGCGATCCGGCGAGAACGTCTCCTCCTCGGTTCTCTCCTCGAAGAGTCGCCGCCGGACGAGGCCGCGGTGATGGCGCAGGTGGACCGGATCAGCGCCGAGCAGTCCGCGCTCTGGAAGGCGCGACTGCGCGCGATGATGAAGGTGCGCGCTCTACTCACCCCTGCGCCAACGAGAGCAGCTCGTTCAGATACGCCGAGGCGAAACCCTACGCTCCACCCGCGCGTGTCGGGAAGACGCTCGCGCTCTCTGCTCGGATGCGAGAGACATGCGCAGCTCCCTGCGCTGCCTGATCGAACACCGCGACGAGCTGTCCGACGGTTGCCGAGAACGGCTGTCCCAGGGACGCCTCTCCCGCTTCTTCACCGACGACGACGCACCATGAACGCCGCGAGAGTCCATACACCAACGGATGCCGCGACAGCCACCCACAGGAGAGCCGCGATGACATCTGCCCACCTTCTCCCCCGAATTCTCACCGGCTTGATGCTCGTCGCACTGACCGCTCCGGCGAACGCGATGGTGCCCACCTATCTGAACTTCGAGAGCGGGCCGGTGCAGCCGCTCGCGCTCTCGAGCGACGGCACGCGTCTGTACGCGGTCAACACGCCCGACAATCGGCTCGAAGTCTTCCAGGTCGATGCCGGGGGCATCCTCCACCTCGGGTCGATCCCCGTCGGCATGGAACCCGTTTCCGTCGCGGTCGTGAACCATCTCTCCGATAGCGTCAGCATCGTGGACCCCGTCGCGGGGCGGGTGACGAAGACACTGCTGGTCGGCGACGAGCCACGCGGCATCACGTTCGCCGGCCCGGGCTTCGGCCGCGCGTTCATCGCGACCGCGCACCGAGGCCAACATCGCACCCACGGCTCGGTCGCCGCCGTCCCCGGCGCCGGCGATCCGGAGCTCACGACGCCCGGAGTCGGACGCGCCGACGTATGGGTCTTCGACGCGGATTCCCCCGGCGACGACGTGGGCGGTATTCCTCTCGAGATCATCAATCTCTTCGGCGATTCTCCCCGCGCGCTGGCGGCGACGCCGGACGGAAGCAGCGTCTACGCGGCGATCTTCCAGTCCGGAAACCGCACCACGGCGATCAATTCCGGACTCGTCTGCGACGGGTTCCAGCCGGATACGCCGTGTGTGATCGCGGGAGTCGTCCCGACGCCCGGTGGCGTGCTCGGACCACCGAGAAACCACGAGGGCTTCCCCGCTCCCGAGGTCGGCCTCATCGTCCGGTTCGACGAAACGTCCGGCGATTGGGTCGATCTCGCCGGCCGCGTCTGGAACCTCCAGGTCCGGTTCAATCTGCCCGACCAAGACGTCTTCCGGATCGACGCGACGACGCTTGCGCCGACCGCGTCGTTCGCGGGCGTCGGCACCACGAACTTCAACATGGCCGTGCACCCGACAAGCGCGAAGGTCTACGTCTCGACGACGCACGCTCAGAACTTCGACCGGTTCGAGGGCCCGGGAATCTTTGCCAACACCACGGTCCAGGGCGATCTTGCCCGCAGCGGAATCACGGTTCTCGACGGCGCGAACGTCCTCCCGCGGTTCCTGAACCGACACATCAACTACGACGCCATCGTGGGCCACCCGCTCTTCGAGGCCACAGACCGACTCCACAGCCTCGCCACCCCGACCGACATCGCGCTTTCCGGGGATGGCGCGACGCTCTACGTCGCGGCATTCGGCTCGTCGAAGGTCGGCGTCTACTCGACGGCCGACATCGACGACGATACGTTCGCGCCGCTTCAGGAAAGCGCCCATCACATCTCCGTGAGCGGAGGCGGGCCCGGCGGACTCGCGCTCGACGAAGCGAACGATCGGCTGTTCGTCTGGACGCGCTTCGACAACGGCGTCTCGGTCGTCGACCTCGCGACCGGCACGGAGATCGATCACCAGACGTTTCACACGCCAGAGCCGGCCGACGTCATCGCGGGCCGGCCACTCCTCTACGACGCCGACAAGACCTCGGCGAACGGCGAGGCGTCCTGCGCGTCGTGCCACATCTTCGGCGACAATGACCAACTCTCGTGGGACCTCGGCGATCCGGACGGAGACGTGACGACGAGCCCGCTCACGATCCTGAACGCTGGACTCGCCCAGTTCGCCCCCTCGCCGATCAACGGCACCGGTGAGGTCACGGACTTCCATCCGATGAAGGGACCGATGACGACGCAGACTCTGCGCGGCATGCAGAACCATGGCGCTCTCCACTGGCGCGGCGATCGGTCCAACGGATTCTTCGGAGTCGATCCGCTCGACGCGGACCTGTCGTTCCAAAACTTCATCGTGGCGTTCGAGGGGCTCGTCGGCCGCGAGGCGTTGATCGGCGAAGACGACATGCAGAAGTTCTCGGACTTCGCGCTCTCGTTGATGCTTCCGCCGAACCCGGTCCGCGCCCTCGACAACTCGCTCACGACCGAGCAGCAGGCCGGTCGCGACTTCTGGTTCAACGACGTGGTGGATGGCTCACGGACGTGCAACGACTGTCACACGATCGACCCCGCGCTCGGCTTCTTCGGCGCGAGCGGCAACTCGACGTTCGAAGGCAGCTCTCAGATCTTCAAGATCGCGCACGTCCGCAACGCGTACACCAAGGTCGGCATGTTCGGCCTGCTCACGAACGGCGGAATCGGCCCCGGGCACCAGGGAGACCAGGTCCGCGGCTTCGGCTTCTCGCACGACGGGTCGGTCGACTCGCTGTTCCGATTCGTCTCCGGCAACGTCTTCGACTTCCCCGATGAGCCGTCACGGCGTGACATGGAAGCCTTCATGCTCGCCTTCGACACCGATCTGGCTCCGATCGTCGGACAGCAGGTAACGCTGACGACTGCGAACACGGTCGAGGCGGGCGCGCGCATCGATACCCTCCTCGCCCGATCCGACACCTCGTTCACCTCCAAGATCCTCGGCGGCAACACGACCGAGTGCGAGGTCATCGCGAAGGGAACCGTTGGAGGCAGTCCGCGCGGCTGGGAACGCCTGCCGAACGGAACGTTCCGGGCAGACGAAGACCCGACTGCGTCGTCCACCCTGACCGATGGCGCGCTCCGCGCGCTCGTCGCGACCGAAGGCCCGATGACCTACACGTGCGTACCGCCGGGCTCCGGGCACCGGATGGGCGTCGATCGGGACCAGGACACGGTGCTCGACGGTCTCGACAACTGCCCGGATGCAGCCAACGTCGACCAGACGGACCTCGATCTCGATCTCATCGGGGATGCCTGCGACCCGCTGAGTTGCGGCGATGGCTTCGTGGGCGCACTCGAGGAGTGCGACGATGGCGGCACGGCGCCGGGAGATGGCTGCGACGCCACGTGTGGCGTCGAGACGGGTTTTTCCTGCGAGCACACGCCCTCGCAGTGCTTCATCGACGCGCCGATCGATGCGAAGAAGCTCGTCCTGAAGCGGACGGGCTCCGGGAAGGAAACACTTTCGTTTACCTCGTCCGACGACGACTTCGGATTCCCCGCGATCGGCGGGGCGGATGATCCGGCGAGCGGAGTTCCCGGCGGCATGACCGTGGAGATCATCTCCGAAACCGAAGGCGTCGCGACATTCGTGATTCCACCCGGCCTCGGCTCGCCGATCGGTTGGAAGGTGAAAGAGGCGACTGTCAGCTCCTACAAGTACAAGAACAAGAACGCGCCGGGCGCCCCGACCGAGATCAAGACGGTGGCCCTCAAAGAGGGCAAGACCGTCAAGCTGAAAGCGAAGTCGGTCGGTGTGGACATGGACGTTCCGGCGCGCAGCATGGCGATCCGTATCACCACCGGCGCCGTGCGCAGCTGCGCGCGCTTCGACGGGTTGAGCATCTTCCGAGACGAGCCCGGCAACTTCCTGGGCAAGAACGCGACATCCTCGAGCCTACCGGACTGCAGCGACGCGACGCTCGGCGTGCCGTGAGGTCGACCGAGACCGAGACCGCCGTTCAGGGGGCGTCGGTTGGGGACGGCGCCCCGAAGACCGCGTCGAAGTAGAACGTGCTCCCCTCACCGGGCTCACTCTCGACCCAGATCTGACCACCGAGAAGGGTGACGAGCTCGCGCACGATCGCGAGGCCGAGGCCGGTCCCTTCCTCGGCCTCTTCGCCCTCGCGAATCTGTTGGAACGGATCGAAGATGCGGGCTCTCTGCTCCACCGTGAGCCCGACGCCGGTATCGAAGACGGCGAAGCGGATGTGGTGCTGATCGGGAACGTCCGCCGATGCGCAGGCGACCCGCACCCCCACCCGCCCGCGCGGCGTGAACTTGAGGGCGTTCGTCAGAAGATTGACGAGCACTTGATGGAGTCGGTCGGGGTCCCCCACGACCAGGTCGGGAACGCCCGCGGCAACCTCGTGCTCGATCGTCAGCCCGCGCCCCGACGCCACCGTGGACAGTCCGTCGACGGTCGCTTCGAGACGTTCCCGCAAAGAGAACTCCCGGGGGCGAACGGCGTACTTTCGGGCTTCGACGCGCGAGAAGTCGAGCACGTCCTCCACCAGATTCAGAAGCGTCCCGGCCGCTTCGCGTGTGCGCGTGACGTACCGACGCGCGTCGTCGGTGAGGTCGAGGTCGAGCGTCATCTCGGTCATGCCGAAGATGATGTTGATCGGCGTGCGCACTTCGTGACTCAAGTGCGCCAGAAACTCGCGCTTCGCTTCGTTGGCCGCCAGCGCGCGGTCCCTCTCGCGTTCGAGCTCGTGCGTGCGCGCTTGGCCCGCATCCCGAAACCGGCCGATCACGAGTACAGCGACAGGATCGCCGTCGACCAGGATCGGAGCCGATCGGATCTCGAGCTCCCGCTCCTCGCCGCCCTCGCCGACCACCGTGACGCCGTACGAGTACATCCGCGTGCTGACGCCGGCGACGCGCGTCGCCGCGCGCTCCCGGACGGCCGCGTGCTGACTCTCCGGGATGAAGTCCTTGATGTTGAGCGCGAGGAGCTCGTTCTCGCTACGTCCGACGAACTTCTGCGCGGCGCAGTTCGCGAGCAAGAACCGTCCGTCGATGGCATGCACGACGACGAGCTCCTCCGCCGCGCTGATGATCTCGCCGAACCGCCCGCGCAGCTCAGCCAGCACACCATATTGAATGTCGGCCGGCTCGCGCAGGCGCACGAGCAGCAACGCGGCGCCGTTCGTACCGGTCACGGGGACGTACGACAGCTCGACATCCAGAACGCGTCCGTTGTTCGCGCGGAGAGTCGCCTCGTGCGGCCCTGCCGGTCCTCCCGAAGTCCGGGCCGCCTCCATCCACGAGAGGGTTGAGCGCGATGCCTCCGGGGGAAGGAGCGTCTCGAAGCGTCGCTCTTCCTCGCCGATCTCGAGCACTTCACGCAAGTGTGCGTTCGCAGCCACCATCACTCCGTCGCGGAGGACGGCGGCCGGAGATCCAAGGCTCCGGATCAGGCCCCGGGGATCAGCGAGAGAACGGGAACTCATTCGCAGGGAACGTCCAGCAGTCTTGGGAATTGCGCCGTTGCAGCGTCGTGTCAAGCACTGACACATCGGGCGAGCGATTGAGGCAACCGATTGAACGGCATCGAATTGCCGCAGCCCTTCCGCGACCGGGTCTCTCCGATTTAGTCAAGAAAATTGACAATGCGCTTCCGACCGCGGTAGAATCGCGCAAAATGGACGCTTTGACCAAGGCGGACGGGGTTCCCACGACCGAGTCCGGCACCGCGGTGGGCATGGCAACGCGCGTGTTCTCCGTCGTGGCTTTTCCGGCGATCTTCGGCGGACTGATGGCGTACGCGTACCAGGCGGTCCCCGAGCGAGGCGGCGCGGCGCTCGGCATCCTCATGTTCGTTTCCTACACCGCGATCTCGCTCCTCGAGCGCGTCTTCCCGCACGCCGAACCGTGGAAACACTACCTGCGCGAAGACTTCTTGCCCGACCTCTTGTTCATCGGCGCAAACAACGTAATCAGCGGCTTCAAAGACATCGCGGTGCAGACGATCGGCCTGTTCGTCGTGGCGCAGTTTGCCGGTACCGTCGGCTTCCATCTCTGGCCCGACTCCTGGCCGCTCGTCGCGCAATGGGTCCTCGGTGTCGTCCTGTACGAGTTTGGGCATTACTGGGCGCATCGACTCGCGCACGAAGTCGAGTTCCTGTGGCGCTTCCACAGCCTCCATCACAGCCCCTCTCGGCTCTACTTCCTGAACGCGGCGCGGTTCCATCCGATCGACACGATCTGGCTCGCGCTGTTCAGTGCGACGATCCCCCTCGCGATGGGCGCGCCGAAGACGGTTCTGCTCCTGATCGCCGCCGTCAACATCGTAAACGGCGTGTTCCAGCACTCGAACCTCGTGCTGCGCCTGGGCCCGCTCAACTGGATCTTCAGCGGGCCGCAGCTGCATCGGTGGCACCACTCCAAAGTTCTCGAGGAAGCGAACACGAACTACGGCACGAACCTGATCCTCTGGGACACGGTCTTCGGCACCCGGTTCCTGCCCGACCGCGAACCGCCGGTGAACATCGGCATCAGCGAGCCCGCGGCGTATCCGAAGGGATTCTTCGGCCCGCTCATCGCGCCGTTCCGCTGGAAGCGCCTTTCCAATGGGGACGTTGGTTAATCTTGCCGAAATCGTTTAATTGTAACAGCGTTCGGATTAAACGATTTCGGCAAGATTAACCAACGTCCCCACCCGAGAGGTGCTCGTGGAGGAGGAGGTGGAAGTGGTGGACGCCGTTTTCGCGCTGCACGGAGAGGCGTCCCTTGTCGTAGGCGCGTGAGGGTAGGCGCTTCTGGACCCACTCGCAGAGTTGCATGTCCTCTTGCTGGATCTGGTGGCTGAACTCGATCGCGGCGGCGACCGCTTTGCGTCGCTCGTCGCTCAGGTCAGGCAAGGCGAACCAGTCGAAGATCGTCAGGGTACGCTCGTGGTCGATCGGTAGGACGATGTTCACCTGCAGGTTGTCCGGGTAGAGGTTCAACATCAGGTTCGGAAACACCCAGTAGTACAGCGCCTGGTCTTCGCCCTGGCGGTAGGGCGCATGCTGGCGCGAGTGCAAGCGGCGTGGCTCGACCCGGTAGCTCGCGTAATCGATCGTCTTGTAGAGGCCAGGGTGCGCGATCGGGATGTGGTAGCCCTCGAGATAGTTGTCGATGTACGCCTTCCAGTTGCTGTTCACGACGTAGTCGCGGCGCTCGACTCGCTGCATTCGATCCACGGGGAAGCCGGCGGCGGCGACCTCGCTCGGGAGTTCTCCGAGCATCTCCGCGAACCGCGGCGCGTTCGGTTCGAGGTTCACGAGCGCGAGGGGCCCCCACTCGTCCGCCGCGACGGGGTCGAGCTGCACGGAAGACGCATCCCAAGCTTGAACCCCCTCGAACTCCCGCGCGCGCCGGAGCCTTCCGTCGAGATCGTACGTCCACCCGTGGTACGGGCACTGGAGCGTTTGCGCGTTGCCGCACCCGACCGCGACCGGTCCCGCGCGGTGCTTGCACACGTTGAAAAAGCCGCGGAGCTTCTCATCCTGCCCGCGCACCACGACGACCGGCTCCCCCATGAGGTCCTGGGTCAGGAAGTCCCCGGGCTTTCGGATGGCCGAGGCGTCGCCGACCCACTGCCACGTCCGCCAGAAGATCTGCGCCCGCTCGGCCCGGAGGAAGTCCGGTTCCAGATACCAGCGCGACGGCAGCGTCGTTGCGTGCGCGAGATCGCGCGGCTCGTAGTCGCTCAGATCCGGCATCATCCGAAGTTCCTACTCTGCGGGAGTTTTCGCCGCCATCAGAAGACTGCGCCCCGCAAGGAGGGTCCTGCGTACCCCTCTCCGACGAAATGTGCTTTTCTTTGGGGGTGAAAGCGCCCCCAGAGGCCCCGACGCGCCCCTCGGCCGAGTCGATCGCAAAGGCCGCGAAAGAGCGGGCTTCGCTCTCTGCGGCGGAGGGGAACATGCCAAGCGGTCAAGCGGATCGGAGACCGGTCGTTACGGCGGAAACGGTGCACTCGGTGTTCAGCGCGATCGAGCGCGCCGGCCGCTGGACTCCCGCCGACGAAATGTTCATCCGTGCCATCTTCGGCTCGGTGAAACTCGATTTCACGATGGCCGACCTCCCGCCGAGCGGAGTAATCGACCTCGAGGTCCGCGCCATCTTCGGCTCGGTCGAACTCTTCGTGCCCGACGGCGCGGAAGTGATCCTCGACGGCACACCCATCTTCGGCAGCGTCGAGCAGAAGCTCCCATCGGGAAGCCGCGGCGCGGCCGACACCCGCACCGGACTCGCCGACCCCGAACCGGTGTCCTTCCACATCGTAGGACAAGCCATCTTCGGCAGCATCGAAGTGATCGGCCGCTAGGGCCTGGGGACGTTGGTTAATCTTGGCGAAATCGTTTAATTGTAACAGCGTTCGGATTAAACGATTTCGCCAAGATTAACCAACGTCCCCCCAAAAACGCTC
>JAULKQ010043725.1:0-26485 GCA_032356285.1 Smithsoniella earleae | reverse complement strand
AATCAATATGTAGAGTTGTTTTACGCTCGCAGTTGGTCGCATGGGAGAGTGTTGTTCCATTTTCCACTTACGGTGGCTATGGTCCTCTAAGCCACTGTACTCCCCCACACATCACCCGACTTGATGAGATTCGGTTCGAGCGTGTGAAGGCGTGTGTAGTCGAGAAGAGCGATCGTTCGGTATCGATATTCCTTAGGTACCACGGGTGGATTACAATTTCACGTTGTAGATGAAAGTGCAGGTATAAATAATCAACGCGGCAAAAAGGTGTTACCTGCAGCGATTTCGATGATCATCGGAGCACTATCGTAGGATGCGCTGAATGCGACAACCCTGTTCTGCTACCGGGGATACGCGTAACAATCTGAAAGACCTGCTCTGTCTGAATTGAGTTTACAAATCATGCCGAGTAGTTTAAGCACACCAAGGGACAGCGTGAAATAGTTTCCAGAATAACTGTCAGTTGATACATATCATTTGCACACTTAGTACTCAAGATATGGTTCTGTGTGCGGTGTTCTACACTTGGACTTTGATGCAGTCTGTGGAGCAAACTTGCGTGCGAGATCCAATGTCGTTGCGTACTAAGAGCCGTCTATACTCTACAGTACATGAATGTGCTTAATTTAAATTATGTCTACGGAATTTTGCCTATGGAATAAGCCTTAGAATTCTCTCTGCTATGTGGGATGTTTCCACACGACACCTTTTTATTTTCACCTCAAGAACCAAACACGACGGGAGTCACAGAAGCTAACGTGAAGGTAAATCAGGACCGAGTCCACTTCATACATCTCTTTTATTGCTCCGGCATGCCATAGAAAGAGTAACTAACTAAAGAATGCCGCCACATGGACAGCCACGTGTAGCAAACTCGGAAAGCTGCTGACAGAGCTATGCTTTCTACGGTGCATAGCGGTGGATTGTACAACGACTACGGAAATGGTACCGGAGTCGGGTATTAGCAATGTGAATTATATCGGAGGATATGGCTTACCGTGGCCCTGGATCGCATACCTATACGAAAAGGGAGAAAGGCCCTAGAGACAGGTTAAATTTCGGGCACTATCTCCGTTACACCTATTCATGGTCAACTTATCCTTCAACTTCCAACACAAAATATCAAGGCATTATTCGGAGAATAGTGACGCATACAGTGGGTCTGTACTAGATGAGAGAAACTTAGTTAATTAACACGACCTTGGTTCGCCGCGAAGCATCGACCACATGCAGCATGGAATGTGGTGAATACATGTCGTGTATCCTAACTTGTCGTATTAGAGCTAGTCTCTGTGGAGGCAGTGTCCATGCCTGGTTATGTCTTCGCATTTCTCGATTACTAACATGGGACCTGGTGGGGTGTTCGACATAAGTGCATAAGAACATTCTCAGAACCGCATCAGGCATGGGCAAACACAATTAGACAGTTGAAGCAACGGGCGATAAATTGAATCTAAGAACACTAAGATGATTTCCGAAAGACAAAATGCGCGTTCTCCCGGATGAATTTGGGAGGAATGGTCGGAAACAAGGAAGGAATTGGCACCTCTCAGCGAGACACCAGCGGCACTGAAACGGCGCAAAGAGGCCGTGGGAATCGTCAGGCACATCAAAAGCCTTCTTTTTGGAGGAGATTTAAAGATGGGCTTGGGAAAGGGCGCAGTCAGCCACCCGCAGATGCTTACACCCAGTCTTATCTCAAGAACTTACCTGAAGATGTACGTGTCCTTCTATATTCCATGTTCGATTTATTTTTTTTATGGGTGGAAATTGAAGTGCTACTGGAACTCTAGGAGGGCTAAGCTGATACCGTTATTCCTCAACGGGGAGCCTCATTTTCGTTCGGCGAAGTGCATCTCTAGCCATCAGACTGTACATCGAACCCGGTCCTTGTTCTTAACTGTAGGATGGTCAATTCCGTTGGCGGTTGTACTCACAACTTGTTCTAGCTAGGTCCATGTATGCTTGTCGCGCCTCTTCTCTCGCTTGAACTCTTTTGCAGCGAGTGGAAGTACTCAAAAAAAACCGCCAAAGCAACGTTGCTATTCAACTTACCCGGATTGAAGCCTTGCATCTTGGGTGCATCAATAATGCCGCAGCTTCCTTTCCTGTGCGAGTGCAGTGCCCTGAACCCGAGTCACGATCGCTCCACATGTAGAGATTTTGCAGGATCTTGAGATTTGCGCTTGTCAAGCTGATATCGAGCTTATTAGTACGCGTGTAGTTTATCCTTGGGCGACGCATCCATAGCTCACAGAACACTGTGACACAACCGTCTTGGATGAAGTAGAGCTGCGCACTGGGCACGGATGTGGTACCTGAACAAGTATGCAAGAACGGCATCCGCTACCATGGTTATTTAGTCGGATCCAATAACATTTTTCACCATCACATTCGTTTCTTTGCCCAAGACGACTTTCAGATTTCTCGACCAAGGTTCCATGAGTCCATTACACATAACTTGGATGCTGCGTAGAAAGAGTGGAAGTCGAGAACGTATGTGCTGTATCCTTCGTTGCAAACGTCTATGCATCAGTGTAGGTTACTACGACGTGACGAAATCGAGTCTCGATCTAATCTTAACCTGATTAGAACTAGAAGTTCATTCTGTAGTACAATCAGGGCTTATCCTTTTGTGACACGCGTGATGGCTGAGAATGACGACAATATCTCTGGGGCCCAGGTAGTTCTTGTCGCCGATGCAACCTGAAGTGGAGGAACTTCACCAGTCTAGCATTCGTGGTGATAGCTTGAAAAAGTTTTTTAATGTAGGAATCGCAGCGTTCGGGTGCACAGTTGTCTATGTTATCAATGGCCACAGATTTACGATTGCTAAACCATTCAGTGAATTATGAACTCGAAATCACGTACCACAGAAAACTCGGGCCATGCGCTATGGAGATATATAGAATGTTTGCAACAATCGGACGGCGCTTCGTTTTGCCCGTTGTTGGCATGCATGAGTGAAACAGCGACGATTCACTGTTTGTTCTCGTGATGAGCAAAATGCTGCCAACTAAACCTGTCTTACAATTGTAGATTAAGCAGCAGATAGACGATGAAGTAAAAAAGGGACATAAGGTGAAAGTTGTTGCATTGCGCGGCCAAGGTACTGAGGCCGGCAGCAGTGGCACGCAGCCGGCAGGGTCAAGTGTTGTTGGAGCAGCTAATCCTGGACCTCAGCGTACCAGGATAGACAACACTCAGGATATCAATGAGTTTTATAAAACTGGAGAGCTGGGATACCGCCACTACTTTATACCTGGCTTCTACGCCTGTTACGGGGATTTTCCTGAACTTGGCGAAAAGAGGAACGTACCACCCTATGAGACTCTGAAAGGTCTCCCAGTCCTGCAAGGGCGAGAAGTAGTCTTGGTAGATCCCGGTTTAGATGTCAAGTTCAAGCAAGTACTGGATCAAGCCCGTGCAACAACAGAGCGCTGGCCAAGGACTGCTGAAAAGGTGCAGAACATTGTGAGCATGGTAGTGCATCACCTCGGAGGTCCAAACAACGACACTGATCTGCAATACCGGCACCTGCAGTTCACTCATACACACCAGCAGCAGCAGCAAAGCTGTGTTGTTTATCTTGGTAACTTGAAGGTTCGTTTTGCTGCTCCCTATTCTGGTGAAAGGTAGACATCAATGTGTCACATATCCCCGAGCAGCACCACTGTTACCCTAGGGTACTCCCTGCCTGTCAACGGTTAAATTTTATTGGATGAGTTTGAATTCTGTATTGTGGGAATGCTGCATTGTACCTGGCTGAAGCGATTCACGCTCGTTTACAACTGCCGGAGTTCCTGCAGTTTGGAGCGTCATTTCATCGCGCGCTCATGGCCAAGTGCGTGCTCAGCGTCCTCGGGGTGAAGTCACGTATCGCAAGAGAGCTTAGTCCGGCTGATTCAACCATCGGCCAGCAGCGCAAGAGGCTTTTCTTCCTAGACGAAGACAAGAACGAGTTTCAAGTCAACTTAACTGATAGCCCTGGATACATCATCCGTGGTGCCTTGCCTCAGGTAAGGGCACCGTCGCCGGCACCTGATCGATTGCAGAACGCCCCTCTACAGATTCCAGGAAACCCTGGTCTGCCATCTCAAGCTCACGGCATTTCTCACGCTCACCGGCCACCATCTGGGCATTCAGCTCCACCACTGTCTCCCCGAACACAGCAGGGCCCCGCATGGCCCGCTTTCACAACCGGACCCCTACCACTCTCAGACACATTCGAAAGGTCTGATGTTCCTTCGAGGATGCAGTCCCCAGTTCCTGTGTCTAGATCCGGCTCAGCAGTTTCGCTGGCGTTACCGAGTGGGAGTACTTCCCGGCTGGGCCACCTCGGAGTAGAAGGGCTGCATCCACTTCCAAGCAACGCTGGGCATGATGCCAAGCACCCAGCACTCAGTAGCTTATTCCCTCGTGCAACTCCTGACAGTCCACGCAGCGGCCGCTCTGCTTCGACTGAAGCCTTCAGCAAACTGGGCTCTCAGACCATCCCCAAGACCGTTGGTACCAAGCCTTTCAGCGACAGCTACCCTAATCCGTTTAGTAGAGCGCCAGCAGAGCGCCGCCCTAGCCCGGACCCTTCCGCTATGCTGGCCACCATGTCTGTGTCGACTGTCGCTTCGCTTCCTGGTACGTCCAGAGTGCCATCAGCACAGCACCTCTCCACCAACATATCGCAGCTGCAAGTCGGCCCGTACCCATCCGATTCTGCGTCTGCTGCTGCAGAGCTCAATGCAAACGAGTTCTGGCCGTACATGAAAGGCCAGGCTAACCTTCTGTTCCCTGCGTTAGCCCCGAAGATCAGCGGGGGTAGCCAGGCCCCCATCCCGCCGCTGACTAGGAACAACGTCACTCATGGGCACGGGAGAGAGCCCGAGCAGCCTGGTGCTGCGCACAGCGAAGGCGACGGCCCAAAAACTGACAGTGTCTTTGCGAACATTCAGAGCTCAGGGCTGGGCACAAATGTCAGCTGTTCTGCTGGCGATTCGCTTGTCATCTCTGGTGTCCTCAGCCAATCCGCCCCAAAACTCGGTGGCCTGGCTGCCCAGCCTGCAAGCTCGATGGCCCTCGGCCGATCCCCTGGCACCGATATTTCAAGCCACGTCAGCACAGAGAACCCCAGTGTCCGCGCTGCATTTAACGAGCAGTTGCCAGATGTAACAGGGTCTAACAGCCACCATCCTAGCAGCTTCGGCGAGCTCAGTCCGATGGGATCTCACGGCCAAGGGGGGCTGGTTACAGATCCCGACCTCGCCCCAGCACACAACGATACAACATTGTTGTTCAACAACTCCGAATTCAATCCCGTCAACGAGAGAGGAGCGCACCTCTCGTCGATATGGGCTAGCGCGTTCGATGGCGAATCTCACGCCAGGGACGCACCTCTGCCACAGCCCCCTCCTGGTACACCATCGGATCCCATGCAGATCAACTCTCTGGCTAGGCGGGTTCCTGTGCTACCTGCTTCAACGCACTCCAACTCTTTCTCTCCCTCTACAGGCAGCCCCATACCATACGATCACGAAGTAATGCAAGCCTGGCCTATGTACTCCAATGGTGTAAAATCCTCTTACCCTGACATCCAGGCTGCTGATTACACAGCTGTCCCTCCGCCACAGGCACCGGAAGACAGGCAGTACGGTGCTAGGTTAAAAAGATACGACAACTACACGGCTGAGCCACCGTTAAGAATGCCAGGATTCAACCCGGCCCGAGGCATGCTTGGTGGCCGACCGATGTCAGCCCCATCCTCCCGGTCTTCCGCTGCAGCCAACCTGAACCGAGGCCGAAGTGCTGACACGCCAGCTTCAGGGTTCAAGAAGAACGGACAGCCTGCTGCGCAGACTGACGACTTCTCACTAGCATCAAAGGCCTTGAACCCATCCTACCACAACACCACTGAGCTGCAAGCTGTTGCACCAATCCCAGAGCACACAGAAACGTCCGAAACTTCGGCACAAGATGAACATTTTGACAAGCCTGAGCCGACCCTGATGCCAGAGACAACTCTGATACCTGATTCGCCATTCAGTGACGACCAGGGCCCCATGCTGTACCCTGACAGTGTTGCGACTCCCTACAAGCTAGCGAATGGGATTTGTGGTGCAACACAGCAGCCTCCTAGGTCCGTGGGGTCTGTTCCTGATGACACTCCAGTCTCCAACGCCAGGAGGAGTGAAGGGGAGACTGTGCACCAGCAGGTACACATCAGTGGAGTGGATGGGGAAGACCACCAAAGAGAGCGTAGTCTAGATACTCAAACTTCGGCGATGGTTGAAAATTTCGCTCGGAATCTGTCGCAGTGCCCTGTGGGTGATGAGGGCTGGGTGGCTGACGAGTCTATCAGTACCGTTGATGCAGAGCGCATGCCATACGAGAGCCCCCATGATAGCTATGTGAGTGCAGCTAGTCACGAGACTCAGTCAGCTAGCCACCGCAAAGATGCGATGCTTGCACCCGCCCCGTTTGCTGGTAGCTTGATGACACCGTTTGGCGAGCTTGGGGGTGAGAGCGATGACGAGGAGGAAGAGGAAGGGAGCTACAGCAAAATGCCAGCAACCATGTTCCCGTTTGCAGATGCCTTTGGTGGTGGTGCGTTTGGAGGTAGTGCGTTTGGTGGCGGTGCATTTGCTGGAGAGCACAGCATGAATGTTGATGATGCCCAGTGCTCGGTAGCCATTGCTAGTGAAGAAGGGTCTCTAGAAGAACCTGCGGATGTTGCTATGATCAACCGGGGGGGTCTGTCAAGCGTGATGAGTCTGGACCAGAACTCGAGCCAGCTTCCAGCAGTTGCGCACAATTTGCACATGGTGATGCATGGGGACCAGAGTCACCAGCTGGAGAGGCAATTCCGCATGTGGATCAATTATACAGATATTACTCTGAGCGACAGTGTCATTGGCCGTGGCAGTTATGGACAGGTGGGGAACGGTGGTGCCTTGGTTGAGTTGGTGAATTGATGGGCGTGTTGCAGACATGTGTGCTTGTGTGCAGGTCATGCTTGGTAATTTCCGGACTGGAAAGTGTGCTGTGAAGCAGATCATCTGTGAGAAGAAGGCTGAGTACCGTGCAGCTATGCAAGAGATGCTGTTGATGCAAGAGTTGACTTTTGACAAGATTGTTAGGTTCTTTGGGGCTATCAAGCGCAGTAAGCGTGTCCTGTGGATGTGCATGGAGTACATGCCATACAGTGACCTTAGAAAGATTCTGCACAGCGAAGAGCACCGGCGCAGTGTGAGATTCCCAGAGCATCTGCTGTCTTTGATCTGCAGGCTCAAGTGGGCTAAGGATGTAGTGTCTTCCTTGGACTTTTTGCATTCGCGAGCAGTTGTTCATCGAGACCTGAAGCCCGGGAATGTACTGATCTCGATGAAGGGTGATGCGGTTCTCAGTGATTTTGGGCTCTCAAGAGTTCGTGAAGCCCAACAAAGTCGTCTTCAGGTAGGAAACCATTGTATAACACAGGCTTATGCTGAGTTGATTTCATCATGTTCAAGACTCTGCTGTATGTGATTATTTTTATTATGTGGTGCAGGCAAGCGGCCCCGGCACTGTATCATATGCTGCACCAGAAGCACTCGGGCATCATCACTTTTCCACAGCATCTGATATGTATTCATTCGGCTGTGTGCTGTGGGAATTGTTGTCAATGAAAGAGCCATGGTCAGAATTGCACGGGGCTCCATTCCGGATAATGTCTGCAATTTGCAATGACAAAACATCACTAAAAGTAGAGGACATTCCTCTGGATGTCAGGAATCAAGTTCCAGAGGTCATTGACATCGTGCGCCAATGCTTGAGTTTTGATCCGAGCCAGAGGCCAACAGCAGTACAAGTACATGAGGTACTTGAAGAGGCAATAGAGAGATAAGTATGACTGTGCTGTATACTCTAGGCGAGTTCTTGTGTGTACTCACGAAAATTTTGTAGGTAGATGTAGACGTTGATTCTTTTGTTGCTTGAATCATTTGGGATACGATGAAAAGGAGGCAAGTAAACGGGTTTGTTTTTCTCAGCTGCAAGTTGCACTTCAGGCTATATAAACAAAATGGAATTCGACTGATACGCTGCTCAAGTTACACTCAATCTTTTGGTTACCAGGTACATTATTGTTTCTTGGAGCTTACTCTCAACCATGGACGCCTTTAGCTCCGAACAGACTGTGCATTATCCGATTCCTCTCTATTGTCACCCACAGCTTCCTTTGTGGAGCGCGCTAAGCTATTCATACTTTCCATATCGTGCCGCGCCAAAAATCCGCGCACTGCTGCTTGCACATGCAATGCGGCACAATAATGTGCGGCACCATATTTCGCCGACTCGAGAGATCTGGTCGGCAAAAGATGAGTGAAGCGTGAACGGGCTTTCACTTCGTCCGCTAACGGGACTCTGCAGCCCGCCACGCGCCCACCTAGAGCATGCATGACTTCCGCAAATTGCACATGCGGTGTATCATTCACATTTCGGATAGGAATTTCTGTATCCATGATGATGTTTTGCACCTCAACTTGCGCATTCTGTACACCCCGAGTTCCAAGGGGTGGATCAACGCTCTCGATAAGCTTCGTAAGCTGGCTTGCTGGAATGAAGAGTGTCGTTCTCGGATCGAGTTTACCCCACATTTCTGCGAAGTTTAAAACATTGCTCTGGCTCACTTCGAGTTCCTCGTTAGTCGATGAGTTTTGAAAGTTGTCCAATATGACCGCTATGACAAGGTTCAGCAGCAAGAACCCACACATTATAACAAAAACAATGAAATATGAAACGACCAGGAATGACCACGCCCCGCAACGGTTCACATAGGCGTCTGAAGGTGCTCCGATTAGTACTTCTGAACCCGGATTGTACCAAGTTCCTGACTCCGCAGTTGAGGCAACGAACACTCCTGCCTGGTTTGTGAACGGTTTCACAACAGAGATACATTCCTTCTTTATCATGCAGTCCCGCATGATTCCATTCCACGATTCTCCCGTTGATACACGCATCAATACGAGGATAGCCGGGACGAAGGAATCGAAGTTTGCGTGGCGATTCAGATACTCGCCGTACTTGGTATTGCCAAACAGATTCATCCCCATGATAGCAAAGATGAACATGAACAGGAAAAATACGGAAGCCACATTGACGAGTGCAGGTAGTGAGAACAGGAGAGTCTGGAGCAGTGTGCGGAGTCCTTTTGCCTGCAGTGTGTACGATAGCAAGTCGATGTTCTCAGTCATTGGCAGGTATGGCTTAGAACAGGTTCCAGTTAAAATAAAGGCACTCTTGGTATCATTAGAGGCGCAATTTTCGGTATCCTGCCTACGAATTGAAAAACAGTTTAGTGTAAGAGCTCCGTTTAGCTCTCAATCCCGCTCAATCCGCTTCATGACATTCGCTGCAAGTTTCAAAAGCATGTTTCATATTTGCATGTTTCCGGTCACTTCAGGCCGATGAGTGCCTCAGATCTAAACTTGAATGTCTACTCAAAGATTTTCACAGAAAGTGTTCAGTCTTCGAGATAGTACGCACAAACACCCTCATCAACTGGGACAGTAATCAGCAATTACTCGTACCTTGGGTACAAGTCGAAATATCCTTGCTACCCTGAAAACTCGAAGCAGATTCACAGCCTGAATATCGTTGTCCAAGAAGACATCAATTCCAATTTGGACCAGGGAAAGGAATGCCACACAGCAGTCAAAAATACACCATCTGTCAGAGAAGTACTGCTTCCAGCCCAGCCCAATCAACTTGAAAATTACTTCAAGGATGAAAATGATCGTAAAGATGACATTGAGCCAGAAGAGGGCTGTAATGAGGTCTTGAGGCATCCCCACATACGTCATGGCGAGGCAGGCAATGTTCAAAAGAATTATAGCTATTATTGCGCGCTCGAAAGTATCTGAAACTACAACCTGCATCACTCATTCATGCTCGTACAATCCTGACTTTGTGCGTTACCAGTTGATGTTTCACATGCCACAAGAATCATTTGAAGAGAAGCCTTGCACCTCAAATACAGCAGCTTGATAGATATTGTCTGGACGCTCATGTGTGCGTGGAGGTTTGGCACTGGCCATTAGTCGTTGGATGGTGACCCACTGCTCTTGTGCTGGAGTCAGCAACAAGTTCTGGCCAATGTACTCAGCTTGCATCTCGTTGAACTTGTCGATCACGACTCCAACAAACAAGTTGAGCACAAAGAAAGATCCCACTATGATAAATAGAACAAAGTACAGGGCATTTGCTGGCCTATTCTGCAAAATTGGCTGTTCACCTGGGTGGGTGGCATCAATTGCTTGATACATGTAGTCTGGCCACATCTCTGTTGTTGCAATCTCAAACAGTGCAACAAGAGCATTGATAATATTATTGAAATTAGCTTCAGCTTCTGTCCATTGGTGCTCTAGCGTAAAGGTGTTGCCATTCTCCAACTCATGAACTGCTGGGAGGGCACTGGGAGGAATCTGGGAATGGTAGTAGGAGGTTGAGGCTTTAATTTCGTGACTTCCCATAAGGCACCACTGTTGTGTAATACCACCTTCAGTTGTATGGGCATAATAGTCTGGATCTAGTCGCGTGTCTCCTGATTGACATCGTCCAAAGGTACCCTTGAGCAAGGATACAAACATGATGCCAAAAATTATGTAGAATAGTGCACACACCAAGAGGACATTACCACTGGCTGGAATAGATTGGAAAAGAGCATTTACAACCACCTGCAAATGATGAGCAATAATTGGTGCATTTCTTTACCAACTGGTATTCATAAATAGAATCTCACTCACGAACATGGGATGGTTCCAGAGGAAATGTGATGTGAAGTGTGAGGTTGCAAGAATATGTACTTGCCTTCATTCCAGGCCAGCGCGAAGCCATACGAATTGGACGCAATGCTCTCAATGTTCTTAGTGACTTCAGAGATGTAAAGCTTCCCTTCTTGTCATCAATTCCGAGGAGCAGGACCCCAACAACCACTGCTAAAAAGTCCAGAACATTCCAAGGGGATCTGATGTATGCATCAGGGGACAATACCCAGCCATAAACAATTATTTTGGCGACAGCTTCCATAATGAAGAGAATAGTAAGTATAAAGTCTATCATCTCCTGTATCAAAAGGTTCTCAGTGTCAGTCAGAAAGTCCCAAAAACACATATGACATAGACCTTCCTGTCACATGAACAAGTATCAAGATGAGATCCAGTTTATGGGCTACCTAGAAAACAGTAGAGCATTGCAACAAATTGAAGTTTAATGGGCTGCTGTCATCTCATTTGCTATAAGTTAGCAGTAGAGTCACTGAAAGATAGTTCAGGATGTGAACCTCAGACCCCGCAGCTAGTTCTCAAAGCTCACTGGCAGTGAAGTTCCCTTTGTACGAGAGTCTGGGAATAGGCTTAGGTGCTGGAACACACCAATGCTGCTTTCAAAGCTCCATCAGGATCAAGGCTTGGGGAGTCTATTGCTAGCACGATGCTTGACATGATGATGAGCGCAATAATGAGCTGCTCGAACAGAACATGTCGTACAATGAGGGCTAAGAAAATCCGCAGTGGATGCTTTGGCCCAAAAACGAATAACGAGTACCCATGCAGTGTACTCGAAACATCATCTAGCTCCAATGCTTCATGGGAACTTTGTTCAAAACTCAAGGCATTACTTAACATTGACCAGAAATTCCTATCATCTCTCCTCACCCAAGCATCAGGAGTAAGGGCCTCGTGTAGTGGCCAAAAGTGTCGCTGCTTTCCTGCCTCTTTGCCAAGGTCTCTTTTCACAGATATTTGTTCTGGTGAAGATTCTTCACGGGCTTGATTCTGTTCAGAGAGTTCACGTATTTCAGAAGTCAGTCTGTTATTTTCGTCACCTGCTGAGAATTGCTCCAGAAGAATAGCAAGAAACAAGTTGAGGACAACATAGTTTCCGATGACCACGATAAACAGGAAATACAGTGCGGCTTGTGAATTTGTGGTACGCATTCCATCATACATTACCGTGTTCCAATTCTCTCCTGCATTTAAAACTCTGTAACCATACAACAACTTAGTATTGCACTGTAGTTTATTCCAAGTAGCTTCTCATTATGCTTACCGGTCAAAATCTGAAAGATTGTAATGAAGCTCCAGAATATGTTATCAAAGTTGTGCCTGGCAACATGACTCTTTCCTGTCTGTGCTAGATACTCCCATTCATTTTCCTCTGGTGCCAATTCTTCAGTCAACCTTGGGAATCGCTCACAAAACGCCTTATCATTGTATGGTGACCCAGGGGCTTCAATCCACGAGCCCCATGTACTTTCTGAGCAGGGTATATAACAGTCACGATGTGCAGGGCACGTATAGCATCCGTCAGACAGCAGGCACCCATCACTAGCTTTCATTCCCTTTGGGCAAATCGGTTGTGACCCAGGAACATTACAGAATGTAAACCTGAATGTAGATGGTTCTGTTGTCAGCACCGAGTTGTCAATTTATTAACACTAACAGAATCTGCCCGGAGACTTACTTGTACCCAAATATCTGCATACCCAGCAGTGCCATGATGAAGACAAAGAGTAATAGGAGGAGAGACAAGTATGCAATTGATGACAGTGATTTAAAGATTGTCTGCACAATCTTGTTTAGCTCCTCCCATCTTCTGGCGAGCTTGAAAACACGCATGAGCCTAAAGGCTCTGAACACTGATAATGTCCCACGACCACCTCCACACAGGAACACAATGACTTCTGCGAGTGAGGAAGCCACTATGGACCCATCGAAGATATTTATCCTGTCTGACAAATATCCTTTGACACCAAGACCAATAATTTTAATCAGCATTTCAAGAGCAAAGTACAATGTCAGTAAGACATTTGCAGCAGAAACTACCTGCAGAGGGCCGAGGGAGACATAAAACACTTACTACAGGGGAGCAATCTAGGATGAAGTCAGAATGCCTACCTGGGTATGCCACCCAGTCATTCCATGGTATTCAGACGCCATGATCAAAGTGTTGATAGTTATGAGCACTAGTGTCAGAGCTTCAAACTCAGGAAGTGGTGCAATCCTCTGACAGAACTTGTGAATGGTTGACAAAACATGAAAGAGGTTTGAAAAGCCAGCTTGGGATGTTTCTTCAGCAATGACAGGTGGTACAGGATGCAATGAGTTTCTGACTGTTGCCTCGTCAGAGTTAGGGCCTGTCTCAGCGACTGATCCAGCTGCCCTAGCAGCTGCTTCTGCCTCCTCACGCTCAACTTCATTTTCCAGCTGGGAGTTTGTGAATTGCAAGTACAAGACAGCTAAGGCGAGGTTGACAGTAAAGAACGCTCCAACAACGATCAGGACTATAAAATAGATTGCCACTAAATAGTCACGACCGTCCTGTAAATAGCATATTGAGTTTTCCTCTGTGAGTGTACTTGCATGTGAAATGTTGCCTGAAGAATCGCGCACCTGGACTGCATACATTACATCTGTCCACCCTTCCAGTGAAACACACTGAAATATTGTTAATCCTGCCCAAAATATGTTATCAAAAGAGGTAAGACCAAAGTTTGGATTGCTGTACCTATCGCCATGAAAGCAATATCGCCCGAAAGTGGTATTTTCTTCAGTGCTTATTTCATCACAACTGTAGCCTGAACCATGCATTGGAGCTGGAAATGAGGTCCCTGCAGTACTCTTGTATCATAGGTGGTACACCTGCTGAAGATTATTATTACTTTCTATCCATGTCCGAGGAAGTGCTGTGGAGGATAATAGCAGCACACCATTTGAATCAAACCATCCAACTGTGTCTTGGAGGTCAATGATGTTTGTTCCACATACTTCATCAGAATCCAATACCACAAACTGAGTGACATTGCTCATCAGGGTGCCGTTAAGGATACCACCAGCTGGAACACCACAGTGCTGCCTCAGGACTCCCGCAAATACTTGCACTCCAACTGTCCCAAAAATCAGAAACAGGAAAGCGACCAGAATGAGGACATCCAGAAGCATAGGCAGCGCTCTCAAGAGAGTCGACACAAGCAATCGCATTCCTGCTACTCCTGTGATTGTCCGCAGTGGCCTCAACACTCGTACAGTACGCATGGCTGAAATGTTGTCAACAGATGGAAGCAAAGAAAGCCAGCCCACGACAACAACCATACAGTCAACCACA
The DNA here is from genome assembly GCA_032356285.1 of Smithsoniella earleae. Lineage (NCBI taxonomy): Eukaryota > Viridiplantae > Chlorophyta > Ulvophyceae > Smithsoniella > Smithsoniella earleae. Next base: position 12,352 of record JAULKQ010043725.1, on the reverse strand, counting down.
TTCCAACCATCCCTCAAATACGCCCCTCTAGCCCCGTAAAGGCCAAGTCCGAATATTTTAAGCACCATTTCCACACTAAACGCAACCATGAATACCCACTCTGCACTCTGCAGAACTTTACCTAGAACAGTTGCTTGATGGTCAGGATTGTTAGAGTCCATTGCTAAAAAGATACAATTGAGAAGAATCATAGACATACATAAATATTCGAAAGGTTTGCTTTTAACTGTATAGATACAGAACCGACGAAATGGTGTGTCCGTATGCAAGAATCCGAGAGAACGCTCGTCCAAGTCTTGACACAATTCTTCATAATCCGGGTTGCTTGGTAGAAACCAATCATGAATAATAGATGACCATTGCGATGGACGCCGCTGTGCAGAATCAAAATTAAACTCCTGCGTTGGGGAAACTTCCACGTCTTGATGTAGATTTGCGCTTGGTAGGGGGTGCACCCTCTCTGCACCTTCCCCTACCGGACCCGATGGCGAACATTCTTGTTCTCTATCATCAGGGACACATCTAGACGAAAACGGTGAAGGAATGCACGTGTCAGACCCGCCCAGCTTGGCGACGGACGAGGTGCAACTTGTTCTTCGAATGGCGTTGGTTCCAGGATCTGATTCGGGAGAAAAACCTCCAGCGGTGGAGCTTGATGGACATTGATCTGATAGCGATCCGCCATGTTCTGGTTGTAAGTCTCCTGGTGTCGAGATACTAGCTGCAGCCCCAGCTGATGCCTGGGACTTGTGGCTGTCCGAGCGGCTTGATACAGAAAATTTGTCGGTGACAACGCATAATGTAACATTACTCTCATTGACTTGATTTGATTTCTGAGCTTCCATCACCCAGGAGTCAGACTACTTGGTGAGGTGTTTACATCTCCACCTGCACCTCCTGAACCATTGCTTGGCATACCTATGCGCGAAACACAGGTTATATCTTGTGCTGAAATGAGAGCAGGTATTTGGGGTTTGCTCGGATTCTACACGTGTCGATGCTGGATGTTATGCCATTCTCACAACCGAGCATGTGGTTGCCGAAAGCATTATTCCCTTTAAGTTAGTGCGAGAAATGCCTTGCATACAGAGGATGAAAATATGACAGACAGTGAGCAAATGTATGATTGAGCTTTGAACCTGGAGAGCCTCATTTCGGGAACGTACACTAGCTCCCTCAATAAGAAAGCCAACAGAAAATTTTCATACATGAGACATGGTTATATTTCATGCCCAAAACTTGTTTCTCGTATCACAGTGAAACTTTCGTGCAGCGAGTTGCAGATGTGTTCCAAGATGTTGCAAAAAATAAAGAAGTAACTCTAATAAGCGAGAATGCAAATACATGAACGTTTGAGTAACATAATAAGTGATTTAAGGAAGCTTCGCAAGAAAGCTACTCGAATCGAGTTGAAGTCGAAAGCAGTGGACACAGCTTGCATGGCATCGTTTGAAAACGTTGCCTGACTATCGTGTGAAAAATGGAATTTCATATGTTGCAGCTGAACGTTGATGATATGCGGGAAAATGCAAAGAAGCTTGTTTCTTGTTTGCCCATACGATCCTTGTGATGCTCATTGGCGCTCAACGCAACAAGTGGCTACATGGTAAGCAAAAGAAACAACTATCAAGCTCTCGACGGATTAATATAGATCAGTAATATATTAATATAGATAAATTCCTTTGCTAAAATACCATTTTGAAAGTGTGTGTGCAATCTGTTAGCAACCACGCTACGAATGTTGGTTCGTTGCGAATTAGTATGAACTCTTGGTATGGTTGCGCGCGGTGGTCAAGTTGCGCGCGGTGAGTGCTGGTATGCGAATATGGTCTTCAATTGTAGCTTGATACAAGTTTCGTATTTGCGAGAGGCAAACGTAGACGTCGAGAGCAATAGTTTTCGAGAAAACGGCATTTAGTACTCTTGCATTCTTTCACATCGACACATAATCTGAAAGTAACAAATAAAACAAACTCTTTGGTCTTGGGTCTTTCAAGCCGCGAGCTATGACGTTACTTCAAGGGCAATGTGCTGCTGCTTCTGTTTTTGCGATATCGGAGCACTGATGTGGGGGAATTTAGGCAACGGTAAGATATATAAGAGGGATAAGATTCTTTCTAGAACGCACTTACGGTGTAGCAGTGCCTTGACACATAAGTGTGACAAGATATGCTTACGGAGGAAGAATAGGCACGCACAACAGCGGCAACAGCAAGAAAATAAGGTAGCGAAAGAGAGCGGCTACAGACATTGAGCGCTAGATGTCAAAGCTTGATTCAAAAAAGTGTTTTTCCGACTGAGTATGCCCATCTTAGTCATATTCGCAACGGAAGCCGACTATCGCATCATCAACATCTACAGGATGTGTGAAGCGCGTCAGCTACTCTCAGAAAGCTTGAATTATTTCAAATTGCAGCTTCGCCAATAAACCGGGCAACTCTTACTGCCCCAGTGTCTGGCTTGTGTGAGCACGTGTGCCCACAAGGTTTCACTGATAGTGAATTGTGGAAACAGGCTGCAGGAAAGCGTATACTTGTGTTGTGTCATAAGGTGTATTCCGAAATCGAATTACTGCAGGAAAATACTGAGCTGGAGCCTGCTGAGCACCAAAAATCATCATTACAGCAACAGGCTGGGCATCTACACAAGCTCGAATTCAGGGATACAAGAATGAAGTCTGTTGAAAAGGTCACAAATATTGAATTCATGTGTGTAAGGTCTATGCAATAGTTGCACTAGGCGTGTTAGAGAGCCACTAGTTGAGACAGTTGGCTAAATGACCTCTAATTCTGGTGTTGGTTGTACCAGGCACTGCCATAAAATCTCGCCTGAATTTAAAGTAGACAGATCAACAGCAGCAGCTAGGGATCTCCAATTCCTTATTCAGTGGCGTACAGCAACTCTTCAATACGTCCAGGAAAGATTGTTATCAACTGCCTGAAAAGTCTCTGGACATAGCTGCTTCACTCAAATGATGCATAAAGCATTTACTAGCCCTGCCAAACACTTTGAATAACAATGCACAAACTGTGTGGCCCAGGTAGTTAGGGTTGCTGCAGTGTTGTCTCTCTATGCCTGTGACCCTCCATTCTGTAGTGGCACTGGATGTTCTGGCTGCATTTGGGACAGGAATTGTGCGCGAAGGGGAAAAATATTCGGTGTGGATGATGGTGGAACCTGATCCCAGTTTAGTGAGGTGTGCATTCACCTCTACCATGGGTACAGGGGGTAATCCAGGAGGTGAGGTAAGTGTAGAGTAGTATGGATGTTGTTTGCAGCTTCCTGCCATCTTACACCATTACACAAAGATGAGGGGCAGTGCAATACATGTGCCTTCCACTGGAGGTCTACAGCGGTGAGTCCAGGGGGAAGGTGTGCTGCAGAAGTTCCAGAATCCTGGCTGCTCTTGCGCTGTCACAGAAGGCTTAGCTGTTAAAGTGGAATTGGTTGGGGGGAAAGCTAGTGTCAAGCCATGTGCAGGATTGTGTGGATAGCAGGCGCACGTGCTGCCATCTGTCAGCTCTGTCACGTCTGGAATTCCATTTCAAATTAAGGGTCCGGTGCTGATTACCTGCAGAGAGATAGAGTTTGAGTCCTGTTTGGTAGAGCTGGTCTTGGGCAAGAGTGCTGAGAGTGCGATCTCATGGGAGGTTGTGATATACAATGCGATTGAGAGGCATTGTGAGTGGCTCAAGCACAAAGCTGCTGAGGCATTGCGGCAGGTGAGCCTACAAGGTAAGCGCTTGTTCGTCAAGACCTGAGGAGGTGGGGTTGGCCTCCCTGATTAGGAGGAAGGCAGGTTCTTGGATGGGGGGCATGATGTGTGCAGGGTTCCGCGAATAGTGTCACAGTAGGGTGCACATAAGCTGTACAAGTTTAAGCTGACGTGAAGATAAGCCACTCATCCTGAGTGATGATAGGGAAGGGAAGATGCACACGGTACAGCAACTGGATGACCGCTTCTCTGTAGGTCAGGATGAAAGCTGAAGATCCATTGGGTGTGCTGGTGGTAGTTAAGCTGAAATGCGCATGACCAATCCTTAGCGTCATTGGAAAGTGTGCAGCTGTGCTGGAGTCTTGACCGCACACCTTGTATGTGTGTAATTGAGGATGGAGGCCAAGTTTGGCAAGCTGGCCATGGAGTGTTGCATAGTACCAGATTTCCATGTTGTCGGAGTGCCTTGCAGATGTAAGCTGCCAAAGAAAAGCTGCTGTGTAGGTGTGAGGGTGTACATCAGAAATAGTTTTGTGTGGTCTTTGGAGCCCCAGGGCGATGAAGAGGGGTTCAATGGGTCTCTTTAGTGACTCCAGAAGAAGAGTGCATGGGTAGACGGAATAAGCCATGTTGATAGGAAAGAAACATTAACTCATTGTCTCTCTCCATATCACATATAATAGTCATTGAAATCAGTAACTGGATATTAGCCTGATAATTGTCTTGCTCTGTCCCCCCACTTTCAACAGGCTGCAATGCTTCAGACGCGAGGCACAATGTAACAAACTCACTCCCTCAGCACTGTCAGCAAGTGTTAGGAGGTAGGCCAGGTTCTGAAATTTGCGCCCTGCAGGATACTACTGGATTCCACAACCTGAAAAGCCAATGTCATGCTTGTCAGTGAAGGCTACATAAAGCATGCAAAGCTTCAGTATGTCTACAAAGTAGGCGGCTCATATACACTGCAAGGCTCGCTGCCAAATTGTCTTTTCTGTTGGTGTGAAATGTGCTCTCCACAGTATTATCTTGAATGGTAGACCCTCAGTTCAGACAAGCATTTTTGTCTCTGAATTGAGCTGTTTGAAAGGGAGTGCTCTGAACTGGGAACTGTGCACCTGGAACAGCACTCAATAGCAAGCAGAAAGTCTCACTTGCACATCCCTATAGCATCTTACAGATTTAAGTACACTCTTGGTATCAATGGGCTATGTCTACATAACTCCAATCACAAGCTCAACTAGCCTTTGTTTATATCATTGTTGTTTCTCTCACAAGAAATTTATAATTTCCACAGTATTCTCCCAACAAGACAGTGAGATGTAATGTAACTCCTGCAAAGCTGTTCTGTCACACAGGTTCGTGGAAAGGACACAAAACCTTGTTACAGCTCAGCCTCAACTGATGGTTTACAGCTCTCCATCACGCCTTTATCTCAGCTGCAGAAATGCTTGTCCATGATATAGAGTCACCCAAGTCTCCACTTTCTCTGGCCTGTAAGTCAAGCAACTACATAGTCCCTGGAAAATAGAGAAAGATTACACCAAGTCGCTTTTGTGCACACAACACTTTGATGGAAGAGCAGCATCGTGGCATCAATTTCTAACTATATGTTGGCTCTATTAGGACATGTTCCTCAAGCATGTGCCCGATTGCCGCTCATGGAGTGTCTCGAGTGAAGGAGACAATGCTCCAGTGGTGAACAATTGGTTGCTTAAGATAGAGTTGATCAAAACAGAATTGGACAGTATCTAATAGCTTATGATCCGATATGAGCACTTTTCGATGTTACCGCCAGCAATGACAATGGGCTACTTGGTGTACGTAAACGAAAGACTTCCTAAGCTTTTGGACAGTTATGACTGAACTCAAGCACAACTTTACTGCCAGAGTTCATTATGCAATCCAACTGCTGCTCCTAGGGATGTTGAGACACTGATTAAGTGACACGTATAGCATATACCAATCGAGCTATCAGTGACACAGAGTAACTCGGGTGAAAATACAAGACTACAGGAGGATCTCTGGGTTGTGAAACACTCTGCGCTCTTGATCCTGGATCCTGACTACAGCTGCTCTTATCAATACTCATTTTTTGCAGGCATCCCAAAGTGGCAACAAGCAGTGCATAATGCAAACAGAAGAATTTTCTGATGTTGACAAAATGGCATCAGATCAGGGCAACAACAACGGGTGGCATTCTGATCAAGTTGCAATTCAATAACAATTCCTTCTTTGACAAAAGGTACCATTCTGGTGATGATTACATAAAGTAGAGATGATAGGCAATCGCTCCTCTTACACCTGGAACTTGATACAATAGCGACTGCTTTTCCTTTCCATATGATCTGCACTAAGTCTTGTAAATGAGTATTGTTGAATCTCTGCTTTCAGCTCTGTTGATTCTGGGGGTGTCCTGGTCCTTTGCTGGCCATCCCTTGTGATGTATCTGCACAGCTTGCCCAACTTGATGTCAACTGACATGGTTTCCAGTGTCAATCCAGAGGACTGGATTACGCATTACAAGCGAAAGAAAGCACAGTCAAAACCCTGCAGGAGATCCGTGATTGCAATGATGTAGCTGTATTCTGTACATTAGTTTCTGTGCCAAGCTCAATGCTATGTGTTGTAGGTATACATCTGGGAAAAGGGATTCACTTCGTACAAAAAGCACAGATTCCGAAGCTTGACGATGAGCATGTGCATTAGTACTTAGCAGGAACCTATGTGTCAGGTATTCACCGAAGCACACTACAGTTCCGCTTTCTGCTTTATCATGTTTGTGATGCAGCAGTCCATAGTTCTTGTTCTAGCTCATCATCCACTTCAATGTGTGACCAACCTGTCCCACTGTTGATGTAACGATGATGTATCAGGTCTGGCCTGGGCTGCTGGTTAGAATAGGCTTGTGCTTCATGACATTGCATGCTTTCTTTGCCAGGAATTCCCAAATGCACTTGCACCCGACGATGCCCAATCGTTCACGACGCATATTCCTATGCTTTTAACATCTTTGTCATGTACTATCATAGTGATCTTGTATCATCTCATAATGTGCCAGAATCAGTGCTGACATATCTCAATAATTTCATGTTCAGTTCATACAGCAAACAAACCAGTGCGTGCACATGATAGGAAGCATTTAGCACAACTCATGAGGTAGACGGTAGCAAGGAGCTCCCTGGGTGTGCTGCATGCAATAAAAGAGATAATAGTTCTAGAAGCGTCTGAAGTGGTAATAGAGCAAGGATAGAGTAAGGATAGTTGTAGTATGCGCTCTCAGGGTAGTGAGGACTGAATGAGAACCTCAGCGTGTGTCCGAGTGAACCACGGGTACCTAAGCCATCCCATTTGCCGCTCTTGATCGGGTGCAACTATTGATTACTGCTCGTGCCCAGGTACCAGGACGGATGTACGCTTACATCGAATGACAATAGAGAATCTCCCCTCAGCAGCTGTTTCATTGTGTGGTTGCATTAAAAGCTCTCAGGAATGATGTTTGAATTTCGCAAAAGATTTTCCGTTAAAAATCTGTTCTCGGCAATGTGGGTGGTTGCACAATGACTCGGCTGTTCAATACTTGACTTTACCTTCGTATGCATCAGCGGGCTGCTCATGCATAATTGTGCCAACATGCTGTCGGCACTGTACCCCCTTGCCCATCGGTACCCTCAACGAATGTTTCCGGTACCAGCAGGAAAAGCTGATTACAGTGTAGAGTAGCCCGTATTATCAATCACTGCGTGTACATCGACATGGTAATATACTCATGGCATCTTGTGACTGCGTAATAAAAAAGCGACAAACTCGTGCTCGAGCTGCAACTAAAATCCACTCATGCTGATGAGACCACTGCTTAATTATAATCAACTAACGGGCACTTCATTTTGCATCTAGTAGTACATAGTTACGACTCTCTGACCGGCTTTTTCGTCAACGCAAAGAGAATATATGCTGCAGCTATGCTGATGTATGTGACAAATCCCCAAAAGAGCCCGCGCCTGAGGACAGTTAGTTGCTCGCGACGCCTATTCCGTTGCTTGTCAGACACTTTTGTCATATATGTACCCCTAATAATCTCGTATTATTACAATGTATGCTGATGGCTCAATGGCACTGTCAGCTTCCCAAGAAGTATGTCTCCGCGTCAACGCAGGGACATACACATCATGAAAATCGACGGAAGCTGTCGATTGTTGCACCATAAGTACTCTAGCCGGGCAATAGGAAAGCGAATTATGAATTGTTCACCAGCATGGCAATGCATTGTGTGTTCACGTGTATTCACCAGTTTTGTTAATTCACGAGCATTGTCGATTCACGCGTACTGATTTAGAGAGAAACTGTCGCTGTAATCATCATTTAGAGAGAAACAACCATGGGATAGATCACTTGTACGCACTGCAGGGTGGACTTCTTCACCTTTTCTGAGACGGTTTCTTGTTGCCCAGCTTTGCAAGGCAATGTACAGCTCAGTCCCATTCACTCGTTCACACATGAGAATGCCGCATAGATGGCGTCCCCCCACGGATTTCTGGGATTTGAAGGCCTCTTTCTTACTCTTAGCAGCGCGAGGGTGTCTAACGTTGAAAAACCGACCTATCAGCGACATACTTTTTTTTCCCACTGGAAAATCTATCTCCATGCACAGACAGGCAGGGGGCCGCGATACGGATTGCTATGCATTGGCCCTTAAACAACATCCGAATCAAAGTGTTGTGCTAAAAAGCAAGTTATATGGCACAAACTCATACACGAGTAGGTGTAATCATCGTAACAATCCCCCAGCCCAGTGAAACGCATATCAAAACAGTAAACTTGGAAATTCAATTGATCGGGGTTCTCATGCATGTCGCAAGTACCCTACCGGTAGCGTGCACAGTCATGATTGAAATCGAGCGTGCAGCTCGCGAATCATGCGGCAAGCAAGGCCCAAAAAAATACGTCGCTTTGTTCCCACCATCAAGATTGTAGTCTCCAATAATTTGCGTTCGTTTATAACTTTGTGAGGAAACCGGTGACTGCTAAGCCACTTCGCTTGGAGACCCGAGGGACAGTACCGGATCTTCCCCACTGTTCTTTCCAGTATTCCATTCCATGCTCTCTTCTCTGTGAATCCACCTTAAGCCATGGCTTTAACTTGGGGTGACTTAGCGTTCTCTGCAGTGTTTAACTGCGTGATCGCGTTGATCTGCATCGTCATTTTCTCTGTTCTTCGAAAAACGAAGTTATTCTATGATTTCTACAATGCTAAGCGCAGGCTAGCCATACCATTTAAGTACGTTACCCCACAGCTCTTAATTTTTTCTTTGTTTCAATTGCCGTCTGATTGCTTACCAGTTTTACATTTCGTTTCCTTCTGCTAGTCTTGCAGGCATCGAACGTCCGTCATGTTAATCATCTCTCACACCCAAGCCCGCCCAAACTTTGAAATTAAATGTCTTTAGTGACATTTCATTCCTTAAAGTTTTCGCTAACTCCCTTATGGCTCTATTGTTGGGGTTCCAAGATGTCCACACTTATTTGTGAATCGGTGGGAATAGGAAACTCTCTGACATCATTAGATAAGTGTCAGCATCAAATTTGTTAATTTGGCCTCGAGGCTGTTAGCACTTGCTCTTGCACGTTAGTTGCCCATCTCGGAAAATCCACGGGTAGCGCCTGCAACCGCCATTGTTGTAGGTCATGATCATGGTACGTACAGAACATCAAACTAGAAGGGTTTGCATTACAAGTGGACTTGGAAAGATTCATTCTGCCTTGAACCGTGTCGAGATCATGAGTACTTTCGTGACATGTTTTCGTCAGTCGATTCCAATTCGTCGCGCCATTCCAATTCAAGCTACCAAGGCAACTTGAGAGGGAGATTCATGTTTCAATCACAGTTTCTTGAACGGAATCCGTGGTTTGAAATTTACAGTCGTACTCCGTTGATATAGCAATAAACTTGGTGCGTCAAATGCCCGAGCACTGGGAGCAACTCAAGGTCTTCCAGTTGCTTAACGTGGCTCACTTTCCACTAACAAACCGCACACAGAGTAGAACTGACTCTTTACATTGGGCATCTTGCAACCTTCAAATATACATGGTTACTGTATTTCGGCTGCACTTCATATCCGATATGGCTTGGTTATGGCGTTCGGCTCGTTGGGGTTCTTGTTACTTTTATACCGGGTATTAAGCAGATATCTTAATTACATGTTCAGAGCGTATACTTATGGCTCGTCATTTTTTGCGTGGGAGTGATAGTGTTTGATAAGGTGAGTGACACGTTTGCCTCAAGTCAACTGTCGCCCAAAAATGTGTTGGGAAGGAAATTTAAGTTCATTAATAAAATTCTTACACTCTTGTCAAAGCGTTTCCTGAAGGGAAGTGGGGAGTCGACGTTATGCAGTGTTTCATTTTGTGTGTCAGTTTCTCTTGCGTACCTTAACTGTCGACTCATATTTTCGTAGTTTGCAGTCACTTTCTTTTGATTCCGTCTGTGTGTTACCGTCAATTACACAACAAGACATGCCAGACGGTTCTTCAATGAACTTCAAGATTGCATGGAGTCCCCAAATAGAATGAAAAACGCAGTTTTTCTGGTATCCCCTAGTCTATTCAACTTAACTACTTCCTGTGCCTCTCCAGGCCTGAGGAGTTTTGTTCCTACAACTTTTCTATTGCGATGGCTGCACTGCAGTATCCTTAGAGTTTGCGTACTTGTTGATGTAATGCTGAGTTTTTCTGGTGATAAAGAATGACAAATTAATTCAGGTTCTATAGTAAAGATGACATGTTAGATGCACTTCAAGCAACTGTGCAGTACCTTGACTAATGGATGTTGACTACCCCTGGTGATTGAGAATGAATGGCTAGTTTAAGATATCATTCTTATGCTATTCCAACCTTGAGGCAGTTAGTAAACTAGAAGACACTTGCCCACATGCAATCTAGACCTCGAATTTGCACCTGTAACTTGTGTGGGAGTGAGGGGCTGGCTCAGGGCTAGCTTTCACGAGCTTGGAGCTTCAAGTCTGCACCACAAGTAAGAGCATGCTTTTCGTTCACTAGGCAAGATTTGTTCAAACCTCATAAATAAATAACTGAATGTAGCATCTGAGCATTTCAAACACTGCTATCTGCTGTTGCACAGTCGCTGTCAGTTCCAACCATACCATAGCTACACAATACAATGCGTTATTTTTTGAGTTAAAGTAGTCCTTATGCAGTTGCATGTCTGGCATAGCTCTCTCGTGGAATAACACTCTCTGACAGCTTTTCTGCGGCAAGCGTTCATACTTCTCCAGTTACTGTTGACATTCAGTTATGGATGCAATTTTCTATGACAACTCATCCTCACTTTGCCTAAGCAATGGTGACCTGGGTATGAGGAACCTGTTCTGAATTTTCTTCATGTGGAGTAGGAACCCTCATGACAGCCTTTGCTTTTTCGGGATGTCAATAATGTCCTGAATGGTAATATGACATGTAATGTTTTCAGAGGAAACGTGTTTGATATGTTGGGCAACTCTTGACTTGTTATGGGATTTGGGTGTAGACAGAGGGACCCATCTCATTTGCCTTCTGTTTGCAAAGCACATGCGACAGGTGTGTCAGACCATGAGGTGCAAGCAATACTTCTGTAGGCCAACACAGGGAGCTGTTCATTGTACTGCAGCCCGCTTGTCATGTCTCTAGGGACTCGATATATTGAGCTTCATCTCAACGGAAGTGTGCTTGAAGTGAAGCAGTCAACTTTTTGTATCCTGAGTGCCATTCAAATGTTTGGCTGTAAAGCAATTCACGCTATCGGCCATTTCGTCATGACATTGTGGTTTTGTGAAGGTTTCGTCCAACAAAAATTGCTGGTGGGTTATTGTCATGGCTGCGACCAATACTGGACCTTCCAGACGAACAATTCGCTCGAGTTGCTGGGTTCGATGCGCTTACATACGTTCGCTTCCTTGGGCTTTGCATGCGCATGGCAGCTGTCATCATGATCATCTCGCTTGCCACCCTGCTGCCCACCAACGTGACCAGCGACGTTGTGAGCGATCTGATGCGTGACGAAGAGCTATACAACTGTGGCGGTGATACTGAGGACACTGACGATGACGTACGTTCTGTTCCTTTGCTTCTACAACGCTGGTCCTGACAACCACAAGGTGCTTAACTATCTACCCCATGGAACACAAGATTCATGGTAATTTTTTAAGTAGGCCTAAAATCCATTCGCCAAACCCTTCCTGATTTGTGTTTCACACCGCGTCAAAGAGGACGCTTGACCTGGCAAAACTGGAACTCACAGTTGTTGAATAGCCTGTGCAGAAGTGGCCAGGGTCATATTCACATCCGTTGTACTTTACCCTCACTTTGGTGTCTTCAGTTTTCTCAAGCAAGTTTTGGATCAAGGTGTCAAACTTTTTGACATATGCTATTGCAAACATGACCACAAGTGGAGCCCGGCAACCCCATGCCAGCATGTAGTTAGAAATCATACTGGACAGATCCAATATTTTGCCTACAAACAACAGTTTTCATGTCAACACCCAACTTGCATAGGCTGTTATTTTATGTAGTGGACCAGGTGGCCCAGGCGATGCCACCAAACAAGTAGAATTTACAGAACAGAGAAAAAATGATTATGTCAGAGCA